>JADRCD010144557.1:0-36749 GCA_019843815.1 Montemys delectorum
AAAAAAAAAAAAAAAAGTCCCTTATCCTTTGCTCAAAACTCACAAGTCACCAAATGCTTTCCAAATGCTTCTGAGTTGTATGATGCTGTCCATCTGTCCAGACCCTTGCCTTATTCTTGTTTATTCATCTTGCCAGACTCTTGTTGACACCCTCCACAGCCCTGGTCTAAGATTACGTGTTCAGGAAGGTTTCTCACTGTCACTAAGTTAGCAGTCTAGGAGGAGAGTCATTTGAAAAAACATTTAAATTTTTAAAAATTTAGATTTATATGTATCAGTGCTTTTTTATGTATGTATGTATGTATGTATGTTTGTATGTATGTATGTTTGTATGTATGTGTGTGTGCAAGTGTGTGTGTATGTGTATCATATGGCTATCTGGTGCCTGAGGAGGCCAAAAGAGGCTGATGGGACTGGAGCCATAGATGCCATGTGGGTACTGGGAGTTGGTCCCCTGGGCCTCCAGCCATAGATGCCATGTGGGTGCTAGGAGTGGGACCCTGGCCCTCAGCAAAGATGCCATCTTTTCAGCCACAGTAATTATTTTTTAATCCCAATAAAAATGTAACACACAGCTAATTTGTGGGTTCTCTCCGGCTCCCTAGGTTTAGATATTCTCTCAGCTGCACAGACAGGTAGTAGCATGCAGCACCTGTAAAGTGTCCTCACATCTGGTTCTTCTGTCCAAAGTAGCCAATTCCCAGAATCCCTCATCCTTCAAGATTTATCTTGAAGTCTTCCCTTTCCTTTCTTTGAGTCCCCCTCCTGTCCTGCACTCTCTACCCACCCTCCACATGGGCCAGGAATATTCATAGTGTTAGCATCCAAGCAGCGTCTGAGACACCACCTTGGGCAGGAGATATTTACTGATGGACCTGATTTCCTGATCCATGTTTGCTTTACAGTGTGCTGTTGGGTTCAAGGAGCCGGATCTCTTGGAGTCTTGGAACTTACAGAGCAAGAACAGCTCTGTGCTGGAATTCTGGGAAGAACTTCTGAGGTCCTTGAAGCAGGTCACATATCAAGGGAGCAGAAAATTGCTCAGAAACAATATGTGAGAAGCCCAAGGTATCCATGAAAGTGACCTCACTTCTGACTTTAGCTTGCTTCTGGTAACAATAACTGTGAAGAGAATTCAGCAGGGGATACCCCCACTAGCACCCCCCACCCATGAGCACCAGGGGGCTGATGATGGCCAAGGAAAAGGCCCCTCCTTTTGTATCCCTGAGGATTCAGCACTGCAGAGATTTCTTTGGGATGTGGGTGGAGCTCCCCAAAGTATCAACAAATGAAATCTATCTAAAGAGTGGCAGAGAGGAGGGAAGGTGGACAGAAGGGAGTAGAACCTTATTGCTATGAATTGGGACGTAAGGCTCATGGAGAGGCAAGACTCGGCTCCAGACTCTTAATGGGGAGGAGGCCACAAGAAAAGACAGGGATCCCAGTTTCTTTGACCCAAATAGAATTGTATCCACATAACCTGCTGTAAGGATGAAGGTAGTTACGATTTACACAACAGGGATAAGACATAATTGTTAGGTCCAAAGTGGACTCCCCAAAATGGCAGTGCTAGTGACAGTGTCCTAAACAGAACTTTGGCCAGGTAAACAGGATTGTTAGTAGGTAAACAGACCTAAAAGCAGATTCTATTTGCTAGGAATCTCTTAATCTGGCAAGAACCTCCCTTAATCCACCCCAAAGGTCAGCTACCTCCAGCAATAGCATCTAGTTCCATCAGACACCCACCCTACTGACAGTCATATAAAATCTGCTTGTTTTTCCACCCTTTTGCTCTTCTCTCTGCCTTGCACCCCCACAAGAGAGAGTTTTGCGGTTTGGTCCCCAGTAAACCTCTCTGCCCCAGGAGTGAGCCAGTATGGTGGTTTCACTCATCCTTGGTTAAAATAACAGGCACTAAGGGCATCGTTAATACTAGTGACATCAGCATTCTTGTTGCTGTGAGGAAGAGCCAACAAAAGCAATTCACGTGAAGATGGACTTAACTTTGGTTGAAGAAGGGATCAGGAAGCCAGACATAGTGAAACATACCCTTAACCCTAGCACTCAGGAGACTTTGGCAGAGGGATCTCTGAATTCGAGGCCAGCCTGATTTACATAGTAAATTCAAAGAATGCCAGGGCAACACAGACCCTGTCTAAAAATAATGGGGTAGGGGGTGACACTGTGAGCAGTGGACTCGGGGGCGACTGATCACATTGCTGCAACAGTCAAGAAACAGCTGGTTGTTGGTGCTCAGGTCACTTTTTTTATTCAGTCTGGGACCCCAGTCCATTCGATGGAACACCCTCGAAAACACCTTAGAGGTGTGTCTCCCAAGTTATTTCAAATCCAGTCAACTTAACAAGAAAGACTGTTAGACCTGAGAAAACCACATTTCCATGGCAGAATAAGCAAGTTTTATTCACAAGGGACTAGCCAGAGGACTGCCTCACCCTAAATCGGGGTTTCAGAAAACAGCCCCTCACTGGCTTTTGGGGTCCCTTTTATGGGAAGAACCAGGGTTTATAGAAAACAGCTGTTGAGATAATTTGCTGTTAGCACCTGGACAGAAGGGTGGGGGGTTGGCGCTCAGGACTCACAGCTGCCTGTGAGGTAGACAGCTGGATAGAAAACAGCTGTCAGGATAAATAGCCAACTAGAAAGGACGCAATAAAATAAGTTAAAAAATACATCATGTGGAAGGGGAGCCGGCAAGGTATCTGAGAAGACACTTTCCTAAGGCAAAAGGGCAATTATGCATCACAGGCTCAGGAGTTTAGCAAGACTAAGCTGTGGGTAGACATCATGGGGTTACAAGTTCAGAGTAGGTTGCAAAGCATGGTTTGTGGTACATTAGGTGCAGGAAGCAGATACTTATTCTAGAAGATATAGAGACTTAATAACAATGTGGCTTCTTAACAATAATGGGGCTCCTGTTTTGTTACACAGAACCACCACAAGTATTATTGTAAATCTTAATTATAACTAACTGCCCCGGCCCGCGGGGCGAGTAATTAACCAGGGTCCGAAGGGGACAGAGCCTGAAAAAAACGGGCGAGAGAGAGGAACGAGGCCAAGCAAAAACGGTTGTCAAAGCCTCACTTTACTTCAGAAGGGCAGGGCAATTATACTTGCAGAGCAAGGAAGCGTTAAGAGGAAGTGGGGCGGGGGGTGTACACCTGGCTTCACACCTGGCCGGAGCGGAAGCGTTGACAAAACATTTTATGGTTTTTCCGAGAACACTCCATGGTTCCTTCGAGAATAGACTGTTACTCAGATAAGGTCAAATTCTCAGGGACAACAGGGACACTCTGTCCCTGACAACTAACTAGATCATGAAAAACAATGATAACAAAATAATTGGTGGATAATTTGAAATATGCCAGTTTCTAGACAGGGGAGGACTGTTTTATGCTTGTTGAACATGGACAAAAACTGTGTGCACCAATGAAGCCTGGGGCTCATGGTGGTTTGCTTTTCTTTTGCATTGATTCATGGTTTCAGAGAACGGGACATGAAATATTACATGACCTATGGTATATCTTAGTGCAACTTGGAATCAGCCATAACTAATTTCTGCTGACTTAAAACTACAGCAAAATATTTATTCTATTACCTAATATATATATGTATACATGTATATATACATATATGTGTATATATTAGGATATGTGTGTGTGTGTGTGTGTGTGTGTGTGTGTGTGTGTCTGTGTGTGTGTTTGTTACGTTCAGGCCTAGGAGGCCAACACTAAGTAACTGTTATCTGGATAGCCTGCCGTTATAAGGAAAATTTCTCGTTTCTGGTGTTACTAGGAAACTTTCTAATACTCAGTTGATTATGTATTCTGTTATGTTCTGCGCCCTTAGAAACCAATCACTATAAAAGTCAGTAGAACTGCTTTATACAGTTATGCACAATAAGCTTGGACCTGAACCAGCCAACCAGTGACACTTCCTGCACCTGTGTATAAGCTGCCCCTGGGACAGACCCAAACACAAGAGAGACACCTGCACCAATTTAAGAAACTATTTGGAATAAGACTTTCTTTCTTTCTTTTTTTTTTTTTTTTCTGTGTAGCCCTGGCTGTCCTGGAACTCACTCTGTAGACCAGGCTGGCCTCGAACTCAGAAATCCGCCTGCCTCTGCCTCCCAAGTGCTGGGATGAAAGGCCTGTGCCACCACCGTCTGGCTTAAGACTTTCATTTTAAGTGGTGGTCTAGTAAAGTTTCAGACCTCCCTGGAAGCTGACATCCTACCTGGCAGAAAGAGACATCTATGTTAACTTAAGACATGGATGTTACAAGTCCCATCCTCGTAGATAAGACAAATATTAGACATGGTAAGTCTCCTATCACAGTTGAATACCCCAGCCAATGGGAGGATATGTATAGACAAAGACATGTTCCTAAGGAAATCCCCCATCCCTAAATCTGATTGATGAAATAACTTGGCACAGATGTTGTAGGTATCAGGCTTAAAAGCCTGCAGGATCTTAACTCGGGGTCATGGTTAAGATCCTGAATCTGGACCCTGGCCCTGGTCGACCAGCCCTGGGGTGAATGCTCAATAAACTCTCCCTGTCTGAGTAAAATCCGAGTTTGTGTGGTTTGTGGGGTGACTCCTGGACCCCAACAAAATATAGATACACTGTCTTCTATTTGGGCTGCAATGA
The DNA here is from genome assembly GCA_019843815.1 of Montemys delectorum. Taxonomy (NCBI): domain Eukaryota; kingdom Metazoa; phylum Chordata; class Mammalia; order Rodentia; family Muridae; genus Montemys; species Montemys delectorum. The sequence goes on from JADRCD010144557.1 coordinate 4,674, forward strand.
TAAAATGTTTTGGTAATTTATAAGCAGAAGTGCATTGTAGGTAGGTGCAGAGGCTCAGAAGAGCAGGCGCAAGCAGATTTGTGTCTGGTGAGGGCATTTGTCATGAGTGGTGCTTTAAAAAGTCTTCAACATGGTGTGAGAGGCGAACACTTGACTCACTAATCCCATCAACCAGGGCTCCACTCTCATGACTTAAATGTCTCTGGTACTGGCTAGCTTTTAGGCCACTTGACACAAGGTAGTCAACTGGGAAGAAGGAATCTTAATTGAGGAGATGCCTCCATGAAACCAGCCTGTAGGCAAGTCTGTAGGGTGTTTTCTTAATTGATGATTTGTTTGGAGGGCCCAACCCGCTGTAGGTAATGCTATCCCTGGGCAGGTGGTCCTGGGGTAAGGATGTAGCTGAGAAAGCCTTGGGGGACTGCCATAGCCGCAGCACTCTATGGCCTCTGCTTATGTGGCTCCCTCCAGACGACAGCCTTATTGGAGCCCCTGCCCTGACTTTCCTGGATGATGGACGACAAGCTGTAGGATGAAATTAACCCTTTCCTTCTCAGGTTGCTTTCAGTCTCGATGTTTTGTTTGGAATAGAACCCAACCTAGAAATGCTAAGATACTTTGTAAAGCTCCGCACCTATCCTACTGGCTAATAAGTACATTTACCCAGGTATGTGGTATGGGAAGGAGGATACTATGTTCAGAAAACAGCACCTAACAGCAAAAGTAGACCTTAAAAACACAGTTCTGGGCCAGGTGTGGTGGTACCCGCTTGTAATCCCAGTGCTCTGGAAGCTGAATCAAGAGGATTACAAATTCAAGGCCAGTGTGGACCTTTCAGGAATTCTACCTTATCTCAAAAAAAAAAAAAAAAAAAAAAAAAAAAAAAAAAAAAAAAGATGGAATGAGACTAACATTTTAAAATCCTATTTTATTAATATAATTTATAATAATACACAGATACGATATTTTAAAGGTAGAATTACTGTGTACACGGGTGGAACATTAGGAACTTAGGGTAAAGAGAAGAGGAAAAACTAGTTGCTTAAGCAAATGAAATGAGAAATCACGCTGCTATGGAGATCCGTAAGCAGAAGATGGTGTGAAGGAGTCAGAGGAGTTTCTGAGGCAGGGGGCCAAGTCTCAGGCTTCGGGACAATAACAGATGAGACCAGAGGGAGCAGCCAAGGCAGCTGCTGACTCTGATGCATGCAGAAGCTTGCCTGAACCTGTCGGAGGGGAAGGGAGGAAAGCAGACTCTGTTACTTAAGTTCTAATGCTGTGATGAAACACCGTGACCAAAAGCAAGGTGGGAAAGTTTTATTTCAACCAGCCAAGGATGACATCCCCCTTCAATCACTGGGCCCTCCCACATCAGCTACTAACTCAGAAAATGCCCCACATGCTTGCCTACAGCCTGATCTTTTGGAGGCATTGCCTCGATTGAGGCTCCCTCCTCTCTGCGGACTCTAGCTTGTGTCAAGTTAAAATAAAACTAGCCTGCACAGGTAACCACTAATCAAAACCAACTCTGAGCCTATGGCCTTTAATTGTTCAGGGCCTGGAAGATTAGCTGTAGATGAGCTTTGGGCAGTGCTGGGGCAGAGCGGCTCAAGGACACAAGTAAAAGCTCCAGGATGGCCTTGCGGACATCTGTGCCACTTAAGTATCTGGTGACAGGAACATTTACCCTGAAACCAAAGGAAAAACCAAAACCCCTCTCTCTCTCCAGACAGGGTTTCTTTGTGTAGCCTTGGCTGTCCTGGATCTTGTTGTGTAGACCAGGCTGGCTCAAACTCAGAGTTCTGCCCACCTCCTGCTCTAAGTGCTGGGATTAAAGGCATGGGCCACCACTACTCAGCAATTTCATGGCCTCAGCCTTGGTTTTGCATAGATTTTATTTGCTCTCTAAAGTATTCCTATTGGAAAGAAAGTCACTTTCAGCCACAAAGAGGAGGAAGTTTAACTTTGACAAAACTAGAATTTTCCATGGCTGCTCTCATCAAATATCAGTCATCTTATTATCTGGGGAGGAAACTCATTCATGCATATTGTAAGGAAATCAATTAGAAACAATTTAGAAATAATCAAGAAAGCTAGCAAAACCTACACCTACAAGTCATTGTTAAGTTTTTGTGACTATTCCTAATACTTCTCTGTCTATCCATACAAATGTGTACTCGTCTCAGTTTGTATAAACATAAGCTCTGGTCTTATGGCTCAAGTAGAAAAAATATATATTAATAGCTACAATGAAGAGAAGGGTTTCAAAAGGAAGAGAAAGACGACTCAAAGGCACCGGGTGTGGTGGCGCAACCCTTTAATCTCAGCACTTAGGAGGCAGAGGCAGGCGAATTTCTGAGTTCGAGGCCAGCCTGGTCTACAGAGTGAGTTCCAGGACAGCCAGGGCTACACAGAGAAACCCTGTCTCGAAAAATCAAAACCAAAAAAAAAAAGACTCAAAAGTGGCTAGCCTGGCTATTCCTGAGGATGCTGCAGCGAGTCAGGGGAGAGAGCCTAGAGAGGGAAAGTCAGACTTCTAACTGGTTTTCAGGGAAATGTATATGATTGGGGGGCAGGGGAGCTCGCTAATGCCATTATATTAGAAGTAGAACCATAGAACAGACCCACAGTCCTTTGTACTTTAATTTCTAGTGGATGTTCGGAATCTACTCTAGAGATGAAAAGGAGAGAAGTTAGGGTCTGCCTCCTGGAGAACATTCAGGGTTGGAAATGAAAAGGAAACTATTTTGCTAGCAAGCCCCTCCCCCACCCCTCAAAGTATGATTGCACCTTACATTCTTCTTTGTTAACGGTGGCTGAACAGGGCTTTATGGTCCTTCCTGTTACAGATAACTGAGAGGATAAAGAAGAAATGTGTTAGTGCGAAGGGAAGCCTGACTGAGTGTGCTCTAGTTTGAGCTTCACGGACTCAGCATAGCTAAGTGTGTCAGCCATGCTACAGCACGTACTAGTGAGACTGACAAGATGTGGGCAAAGGCCACCATCGAGGCCATCTAAAGGAATCTCTCTGGAAAGATGTATAAAGGTGTCACTAGCCGGGCACCGTAGTGCCCTACCTTTAATCTCAGCACTCCAGAGTCAGTGCCAGGTGGATCTCTATGAGTTCAAGGCCAGCCTGGTGTACCTACAGTTCCAGGACAGCCAGGGATATATACTGAGATCCCCCTGCTCCACAAAATATATATATATATATATATATATACATATATATATATGAAAAAATTAGGAAGAAAAGAAACATACTCATTGATTATTAAATTCAGTACTGTGTTACGAAAAAGCAGAAAGGAAGATTTAATAAAACAAGTCTTTACCTTTGTAATTTCTACATCTTGTACATTTGCCTCAAATGCTTGGCAAATAAAGTGACTGTGTCTCTTCCCATCTATATTTTTTACTTAACATTAGGACTGTGGGCCTGCTTTCTTTTCCATCAAATAAAGCAAAATATAATCTAGATTCCTCATCATATTCAGTATGTGGTACCTTGGACTGCCGAGCCTATGTGGGTGTGTGTGTGTGTGTGTGTGTGTGTGTGTATGTGTATATGTGTGTGTATGTGTACACCATCTATTTCTTCTGGAGATCAAGGTGAAGTCTTGATCCCTTCCTTTGACAGCATGTCTGTTAAACATTGTGCTTAAATCTACTTCCCCCTTCTTGTACTTAATGCTGTTGAGAGCCACCAAAAGTGAAGACCAATAAAATAACGGTTCACTTTTGGGGGGAGAAGGCACTGTATTTTTCCTCTGACCTATACATATCACCAAATTTGGCAAATAAAAACTAGAATGTGTTGGGGTCCAGGAGTCACCCCACAAACCACACGAATCTCAGTCAGACAGGATGATTTACTTAATGCACACCCTAACACTGATCGATCAGGGCTATAGCTCAGAATCTGGGGGCTGAGGCCATGACCACAAACAGTTTTCTGTGTTAGCTTATAAAAACTAAAACCGTAAAAACCCCAATGAGCTCATACACAGGTGCTGAATGTGCTGCCCGGTGGTTGACCCTCATTTTAGACATAACTTCATATTGACCTTTGGCTTGATGGGTCCTTTAGGAAGCTTATAGTTGTGGAATTTCTTGAAATTAACAAACCTCATAACCTACAGGATATAACAGGGTATGCAGGCAGCATGGCCCTGCTCTGAGTCCTTATTTGTCTGCATCAGTGACAGGCAGGTATATTACAGCAACAATATGAATAGCTAGTGGGCTACAGCTCTGCTAGGGCAGGAAGGCCTCAACAAAATGCAAAAGATAAAATACAAACAACAAAACCTGCACTCAAGTTTAATTGAAAACTGTATTTAAGACATAGCCTCACTCCTTTCCACCCTGAGCCAATCAGGTCAGTCCACTCCTTTCCAGCCTATAGGTCCACTCCTCTGAGACTTCAGTTCCCAAGCTGCCATGCAGGACTTGCTCCTCCCTACCCTATAGGCCTGAGAGGATCCTCCAGGATCTCCCTTCCCTGGTTGCCAGATAGCTCAAGCTCCTTTCTATGCCAAAGCCACTCCACTTCCCCACCCATCAGACAGGCTGTGCTCTTTACACTTTCCAGCTGCTTTGTGACTTGGAGTCTGTGAGCCTCCTCAATAGGTACGGATCCTCTGTTTCGCCCTGTTGCAGGATATTTGATTATCACACTGTGAACCCTGAGATTGTGTTATGGTGTGGCTCAGCCCTTAGAACACACCTTTAATCCCTCTGGCTGGAATACAGACACACCCTTGGTACACACTTTTAATCTCAAACAATAAAGGTAAACTTCGTTTGTAGAAGGAAACCCCAAGTTTGAAAGTGATGTGGCAGATGAAGTGGTGAACGAGAGAAAAATTTGACAGAATAGGATGTGCCCAGCTCTTACAAGAAGAGAGAAGAAAGGGAATGGGTAGAGCAGAGAGAGAGAGAGGAGACAGTTTTTTGTTTTTTGGGTTTTTTTTGTTTTTGTTTTTGTTTTTGTTTTTTGTTTTTTTTTAGTGTCAATCTTTACCAATTTATTACATACAAAACAGTAGCAATGTAGAATGTGGGGTTATCATCTTCTGCTGCCACACACAAAACTGTGAACATTCCAAGTCAATGTACAGTTTAGAAGGAAGGCTAACAACAGCACTAACCATGCTACTAGACATAGGAACTTTTTATTTTAAAAAGATTAAAAATTAGATAGCAAGATCTTCTTAACATTGCTCTCATCATTGAAGACTTAAAAAAGAAAAGTGACTTTATAGGTTTAAGGAAAAAAAAAAAAAGGAGGAAAGAGGAGAAAGGGAGAGGCTGCTACTAACACTGCCATGTAGTCGAACCATCATCCTTCCATGGTCGCACACTTGATAGCCGCACTGAACCGTGTGCAGGAGAGGAGACGGCTTTACTGCGATAATTGTATAGAGTCAGGTTGCAGAGAGAGAGAGAGAGACAACAAGCTAGACACAGATGAAAACAGAATGAGCCATAGAATGAGAAGGAGCCAGAAGACTGGAACAGATTGCCAAAGTGAGTATGAGGCCAAGCAAAGTAATCCGAGGCAGAGAAGCCATATTGAGTCAGTCAGCTTGGAGAGAAGTTGGAGCCCGAACAGCTGAGTTGACCAGCCAGCCAAGGTTCAGAAAGAACTAAGAAGGGGTGAGCTTACTCAACGGCACGTCTCAGAAACTGAAAACATTCTAGGCCTACATTAGATTGTACAGACGCTAGAAGCTTCCAGGACTAGGTCAGCAGACAGAAGCAGTAAGCCTCTGAGACCACAATTATATCAGAATAAAAGTTACTTTCATATCACTCCAAAAGTCTCATATCTTCTCTGGAGATCTCATTTTCACTTGCTACCAAGGCTACCCTGCTCCTCTGAAATCCCCCCAATCTCCAAACTCAGACAAGGTTCACTTCTTCATATGCCACTCCTCCTCAGGGATCTGACTTAAAGTTCCAGCTGCCCAGATAGGCCACCTGCCTAGACATCCAGCTTCCCTTGATCATCTGCCCCAAACCATTTGTTAACCAGAGCTTACTCAAGGTTTCTGCTGCCCAACCCTCCCAAAGGAAATGATTAAAAGCTATCAAGGAGAGGAGGGAGAGGAGATGGGGGTTGGTCTTAGGGGAAGTGGGTGGATATGGTCAAGATACATTGTATATATGTATGAAATTTTTTAAAGAATAAAAAATGAAAAAAAAAAAAGTTGAAATGGAAACTTCTAGTTCTTTGGAAAGTTAGTTATGCCAAATGATATTTTGCTGGAGCACACAGGTGGAAGGATGTCTTGCTAAAGCAAACACATGAAAGACTGTTTTCCTGAAGCAGATACAGGTGAAAGGATGTTTGGATATAGCAAACGTGAAAAGGTGCTTGATGAAGGAGTATAAATATGACGGTGGGAGACTTTGGTTTGGTTTGCTCCACCTTGCTAAAGACACACATGTATTGGTTTGCCTTACATAGCATTGTTGAGCTCAACTTGTGAGACATTGAGAGAGACTCACCCAAGAACTACCCATGAGGTACCTGGGGCAGCTGGCCACTTCAGCGGCCTTGCCTCAGGCCAGTTGGAGAGCCTGGTGGTTTCTTCAGGATTAAATTACAGCTACCTGGTATCTGCCTGCCTAGAGGACTGGCCTGCAGCTGGTCTAATCATATCTGGTGTTTGCTATGGGACTGAACTGCTGCCCAAGAAGTTCAAGCTCACCCCAAAGAACTATTGCTGAACATGTCCACTTCTCCCTTCTCATAACTTTTCTCTTCCACTACCTCTGCTGGGCAGTAGGCTAGAGGAGAGATTTTATTAAAAGTAGGTTGCAAAAAATTATGCCTACAAGAAGTAGTACGATAAAAAAGGAGTTCCTCTATCCCATTCCCTTAGATTCTCCTGATGTAACACATCGCCTTTAACCAAAATAAATGAACATTGGTACAATTCGAGAAACTCATTGCATTTCACCAATTTCCCTATTAAGGTCCCATCAGCTGCAAGAGCCAATCAGGATGTCGTTGCTTGGCTCACCAGTGACTATAGTATTCTCTAGTGAGTCAGTTTCCCCTCTTCCTTCATAAGCAAAGACTGAGGCCAGCTTCTGAGTCTTGACTATTAGCAGAGACAACTTCTGGCTGCCTCATTGGCTCATATAGTCTGGTAAAATATTACCATTGGGACATTAAACATGGTCTCAGTTATGCTTCTTACAATTGCATATAGCTATGTAGAATGTATTTTCTTTAAACACATTAATTACAGGTGGATCAATACAACTATATTCCTACGATTATCCTCACAGTATACCCGAGATGATATACACTAAAATCCAACTTCTTAAACTGGAAGTTGGATTTTCAAAGTAACTGAGTGATTTTCATGTAACTGAATGTGGAGACTGCATACTATTTCACCAGAGTAAAAAGGTTAATATGCAATGACAAACATAAAATAAAAACAAACCCACAGCCAATAACGTGTTCAACCCAAATCATCGTGCTTGGGAACATTGGTGCATAGAGAATGGCTTACTGCATTCCTGGCCATGTTGATAATTTGCTTTTGCCTTATCAGAATTAAACCGCACTATCTGATTAATGGTACAGGTTTTGGCAAGTCTCTTTCTAAACAGGTCCCGACCTAGCAGATACCCAAGTGGCTTCTCAAGATTTTCTTCCACTAAATTAGTTTGACTCCACTGACTTCTTGTTCATGGTTTTATGACTATAAATTCTTTTTTTTTTTTTAATTTTATTTACGTCCCTCTCTTCAGACACACCAGAAGAGGGCATCGGATCCTGTCAGAGATGGTTGTGAGCCACCATGTGGTTGCTGGGAATTGAACTCAGGGCCTCTTAACCCCCTCTCCAACCCTCATGGTTTGTTGTTGTTGTTTTGAGTTGTTTTGTTTGTTGTTGTTTTGAGTTGTTTGTTTTGTTTTTGTGACAAGATCTTGTGGTTCAGGTTTTCACCGAAATCATGAGAAGGGGTCCTTGGACCCCTAACCCTTGTTTCCTCTCTGACTTGCTGGGATTATAGCTGGCACCAGCTGGCTTGCTTCTGTTACTGGACCTTAAAATGTCGTTGCAATTGTATCCGGGCAGAGCTTCAATTCCAGCCACCATTTCCTAGATCCTTGTCTTAACTGAGAATTGTGAGGATTCTGGGGGTCCTGCTTGGGGTTTAATTGTAAAGACACTGGAGACATCTGGATACTATACGGCTGTAGGCCTGTTTGCTGGGGCAGTCCCTCAGCTGGCCCATCTACCTAACCCGATCGTCTTCTTGACACTTTGCCCCGTCATGTGTCTCTTTACCTCCCTGCTCCGTCATGTGTCTCTTTACCTCCCTGCTCCGTTCTTGTCCCTGCTTGTCTTCCTCCTGTCCTGCCCCAGCTTCAGCAGCCAGCTCTTTATTCTGCAAGAGGCCACACGCCTAGCTCTTCCAGCCTGAGCCAATCAGCAGCAGGACAACGCCCGGTCTGTCTCTACGTTACGTTGCCTTTTGGCATGGAGGACTACGTGACCTCCACTCCGGCAGCTTGCTTTCTAACGTGGCCAAGAAAATCTTTTGGGCAGGTGAGGAAGAAGGCGGGTAGTGGGGCCATAGAAACAATACCAAATATCCGACCAAGCTCACCCATTAACTGAAAATACAGGGCCAAACCCACATAACCATTTGACTATGTGTGGGCGTAAGTCATCCCAACCGAAGGGCCTCCACATAGCAATTCTGCTCCAAACAGCTGAAAATCTTAGCCTATCTCTTAACCTGACAACCACCTCACACCCTAAGTAGGAACTAAAACACCCAATGTGAGCAGACCCTGCCTGGATGCTATCCATTGAGTAATGAAACTAAGCAGATAGCTCTAAAGCTAACGACATAACGCTAGATCGCGAGGAAACTAGCACCTTTTTACCTTATCGAGTCTAGATCCAGTTATGTTTGCACGACCCAGGTCAGTGTCAGCTCTCCTGAGGAGAATGTGGTTGGCCCTAAAAAGGGCCGTTAGGGATGGGGGCGAGGGGTGAAGCCGCGGCGGCGCAGTCTAGCCTCCGAAGCCATAGAGGGTGCGGCCCTGGCGCTTGAGAGCATACACCACATCCATGGCCGTGACAGTCTTGCGCTTGGCGTGCTCAGTATAGGTAACTGCGTCGCGGATGACGTTCTCCAGGAACACCTTCAGCACTCCACGGGTCTCCTCGTAGATAAGGCCGGAGATGCGCTTGACACCGCCACGCCGAGCCAGGCGGCGGATGGCGGGCTTGGTGATCCCCTGGATGTTGTCCCGCAGAACCTTGCGGTGGCGCTTGGCGCCGCCCTTGCCCAAGCCCTTTCCACCCTTCCCTCGGCCAGACATAGTTGGTGCAGTCTGAAACACCAGCTAGTGAAACACTGGAGGTGGCTGGCCACTAATATATGAGAGGATCGGACCAGATTGAAAACTGAAAGCGCGCGGGCGGGAACCTTTCTAACTTGTCCTGGCTCTGGATATTGCGTCATCTTCCTGTTTTTCTTTTCTCTTCTCTGCCCTCTACCGGTTCCTTACAGTCTCAAGCCTTTATTTTTTTTTTATTTTCATTTTTCTTAAATTATGGTGCTGTAGTCCCTCAGAGAATTCAGATCCCCAAATAAAACTTAGAGATGCCACAGACTTTGGAAAGCACTGACGCTAAAAAGACAAAAGGCTGAAGAAAGAGAAATTTAGAGATGAGAAGGGAGAACGCTGCACCGAAGGGCCCGGAGCTCCTCTTAGGTAAAAACCGCAGCAAAAGAAATTCCAGTACCCAGCGTGACAGTCTAAAGCAGCGGACCCAAGAATGTGTGTGGAAGGGAAAGGTCGCGGGCGTCTCTGAGTACAGTCGCTTGTTTCGTTGATATAGACATAGTATTCAGATCAAGCAGAAACTAGATCCTAGATTTAACTCTGAAGATGCCGCCCAGCTTTCTCACCGAGGTCTGGGTTTCCACGCACTTCTACCCAAAGGTCCACCAACTAGCCGAGGAGCCCAGGAGAGCTGCTACGCTCGTTTCAACAACTCCTTTGAGGTCCGCCCTTTGTTTTTCAGCTATCCCAAACGGTCTCTACTATGCAGCAGACTAAAATTCGGTTTTTCAAGCGTGTGTCTGCTTCATATAGTGACGCCCTGGGAAATGAACTGGGTTTGTACTTCTAGTATGTCCGTCGTCCCCAGGGCCATCCATGGAAGAATCTTGAGAAAACATTCTGCATCAGAAAGAACGGGAGTGGGTTGATTGGGGTTTGTTTTTAAAGTATATGCCTTGCTTTGACTGTTCCTTGGTCCTAACATCTATCCAAATTTTCTGCCTCCAGACATATGTAGATAGATGTTGGAGGTTTTGAGTCACGTCAGGCTGGGGGGCCCCCACCCCCACCCCATTCAAATGTTTTAAACCTAAGACCTGTGAATCTTAGAGGGTAGGGAGCTCCCGCCTCCCCCAGTAACCCCAGGCAGTTGTACAAATCTCTTGACGGACAGATCTCGTTTGTGGACCACGGCATAGACATGCCTACATGCCCAGACTAGTACCCTAGAATTCACAGAGCCCCTCTATCCCGTAGCTGCTGTTTTCTGATTTAAATGGCAACCACTGGAAGCTGTGTTGCTTCACATCTCTGTATTATACGGACTCCACACCCTCGACTACGCCCTTTATGTGATGTGATTTCTGTGTCTTCTTTCTTTTTAAGTCGAAGTGCAGAACAAGCTCAACAGTTGTTTATGGGTGGACAGTTCCTGCCTCTGCCTCTTTCATTGCAAAATAAAACCACCACATGCCCAGCCTGACAGGGCTTTGGTACTAGGGCCCGAGGCAGGCTCAGAGTCTACCATCTCTTCAGTTGAAGAATATTCGCCCACTTTGGACATGAGAATCATTTTGAGCTGAAGGGTTGAGATCTGCTTAAGAGTGGAACCTACAAAAGAAATCAACAGTTTATTCTGTTTGCAGAAAATCCCCAGAGTGGGGAAGGGGTTGGCGACAATAATATTGTTCTCTTTTCTGGGATGAGAGCTGAGACCATTCCTAAGCAGACGCTGCCTCACCCTGTTCCTGTCTATCCTCCTAAGGGCTAGTTAGTTATTTTCCCAAAAGGTCACCTGACTTTTCCTTACGTGTCCCTTCTTCCTTTCTCTTTCCCCTACTACTTTAGGTACATGGACCCCAAATTCTAACCACCCCTTTGAGTTACTCATTTTTTTGAGAATTCCCATGTCTGTGTTCAATACACATATTTAAAAGGAAACAACTGTTTTGACCTATCTTTTCCTGTAAGATTCAGTTCCAACTAAGAAATATGGAGGTTGAAGCAAAAAAGAAAAAATCCTAATTTTAAAAAAAACCCTTAAAATATATAACCGATAACATTTCTCCAGATCTTATGAGAACTAAACAATACTTTATAGAGCTCTGAAATATTGTAATTACTTTTACATTTGAGAATATTCAGTGAAATATTAATTATACTAAGTTGTCAAGTATAGGCAGTAATGGTGACTGATGAGTAGGAAGGAGACGTGTGCTCATTTCTACCCAGTGATAGGATACTGGAGGTACTGGTCCATCTCAAAAAGGAGGAAGAAAAAGATCCCAAATACCTGGGGTTTCTTAGTTTAATCCTAGGTTGCAGACCATTCAAAATAAAAGCAAATCAGGTGTCCAGCCTGAGCAGCCAACAGACCAAAACTTCACCTGGTCCAAGTTGGTGTTGGAATATAACTCTGGAGGTACTTGAGCCCAAACGCAACTTAGTCTATACTTTTATATTAAAAACAAATACATATATGTTTATATAAGTGCATATAAAATATTTCATGCCCAGTAGTTCATTTATTTAAATTTTTTTGTTTGCTTTTCATTATATGGAAAAAATTAAGCTTCTTGTACCCACCCCCAATTAATAAGATCCCAGTTCTCCATCTCTAAACTTCAGGCCTTGCAAAGTGGTTTGTTTTCTCCAAGACAGGGTCTCACTGTGTAGCTCTGGCTGCCCTGGAACTCTCTATGTAGACTATTTTGCCCTGAAACTCACCTGGATCTACTTGCCTCTGTGCCATTACACCCTGCTTGGTCTTTTTTTGGGGGGAGGGGGTAATTTTTAATGAAAAAACTTGAGGACATTTCTGAGAAATAGTTCTCTGCCCAATAACTGCAGAGAAACAGTTTCCTCTGTATCCTAACCTCTGGTCTGGTCAAAGTTTGGATCCAGGATGTCACATAAATAGATCGCTCTAGTGTCCGAGGTGGAGACCAAGCACAGCTGAACTAAATGACTGAATTCCTATTAAAGGCAATGTGTAGTGGAAGGAATACAAATTAAGATGGCCTGGATGTTGCCTCCCGCACCCTGTGAAGACCCAGTTCAGCCTCCAGACCTTGGAGGCCTGCGCCCGAGGCGGTCACCTGGGGAATTAAGCCAAAAGACCTTCTGCAGACTATCAGCTTATCTCTGAAAGAAGTTGCCTTAGAAGTTCAGCTGAGATACAACTACACCTGTGACCACGCCCACTGCCTGAGGACATCCGCAGTAGTCCGAGCAGTAGGTGACCTTCACTTGTGACTCCCTCTTGTATCTTTCCTGACTTCCCCCGGCATTGTTTACGTTATGCAAACATTTTAATCCTTGAGTTTTCGGTTCCAGCTCTTACCTGCCTATATAAGCTCAAAACACCCCCTAGTAAAGTGTCGCCTTGATAGAACTCTACTTTGTGTCCGCCTCTTTGTTTGCCCGACCCGTTTCATTTTGCAGGTCCTGTCTGACCTCCGGTCTGAAGAGACCGGAGTGGAACTGCGGGCCAGTTTCACTCACCTGGGCAGCAAGGCTTATCCCTTTTGGAAGGGACACGGATAACCTTGAAAGTTCACTTCTAGAATTCACATTTACAACGGCGGGTCCTCATTTCTGAAAAGTACAAACTTCTTACAAGGTACAATTTTAGAAGCTAGATAAGAGGAAGACTCTTGACTTTCTTATTGTCTGTTCAAATAAACCCTACAACTCTTGGACTCTGTATTTGAATACACCCGCTTTCTCTTCCTCTCAGGGGATGTAGTTCGAGATCCCCAGCCAATACAGATAATGTTATACATTACATATACATATACAGCACTGTATGTTTCCTTTAGTATATGTGTAGAAACATACGATATAGTTTAACTTATAAATTTGGCTCAATAAAAAGATCAAAACTATAATAAAACAGACAATGATGACCACCTCTTTAGTGAAATGTGTTTGCACTTTGGAGCCCTTATTGCATAAGCTCAAGGTTACCTGAACGTCAGCACTGGATGCCTTGGCAAATGTTTTGATAATGGAGGCTGCTATTAAGTAAATAACTCGTGTGTAGGAAGGTTATGCTGGACAAGGGAATGGTTTATGTCCTGGGTGAGAAGGCATGAGAAAATAGGCTTACAATGTAAAATTAAACTCCTGACTTTTCTTTTCTGGAATGTTTCACTTCTTATTACCTAAACCCTGATGAGGGCAGAAATCAAAATCTCAGATGGGGGATTAGAGCCTGAAGTTTGAGAATCTCTTTCTGATGTAAACACCCCCATGCATTACCCTCCAATGCATGCATTACAAAGAAAATCTTACCAGGAAAGGCGATACTCGGTGGGAACCATCCAGCTCCCTCAGGGCAGGCCCCCTTCTGGTGGGAAAGCTCAGCAGAGTTTGAGAAGCACTGAATGGTTTGATTGTACCATATGAAGATGTCTCTGTTTCAAGGCCTTACCACCTCACCCTAGACCTACTTTTATAGGAAGCATCGGTGGCTATGCTTAAAACATTGTTAGGAAATGGCCACAGGAAGAAGTAACAGTTCACATCAGTGATACTTTTGTTTCATATTTTGGAGGTTGCTTCTGCTCCTGAAGGATTCTTAAAGAAATTAACTAAACTATCAAACTTCTACATGTGTTTAGTATTTTGGAATTTCCTTTAAATCTATTTCACTTTACTTGGATTACTTTTTCAGCATAAAGATAATACATTCTGTCAACTCAAGGAAAGTTTTAAATATCTTGGGCCTATTTTTACTTTTGGGTTTGAGTTTTAAGAAGGTTGGTATACAATGCTTTTTTTAAAAAAATCAGGCATGCTATGAAAAGCTTTATATTAAACTAGGCGGTAGTGGCACACACCTTTAATCCCAGCACTCAGGAGGCATAAATGGGCGATTCTCTGTGAGTTCACGGCCAGCCTGGTTTACGGATGGAGTTCCAGGAACTCAAGGCTACATACAGAAATCCTGTCTTGAAAAATCAAATAAATAAATACTCGTTTGCTTTGAAAGTTATTTTGACTTGTCATCTAGATGACAGGTTTAACTATTTAGTAACTGTTCTCCACTGGAAAGGAGGTCTTATCCTTCTGTTATATAAACATTTCATCTGCAGGACTTAATTGGCCTTTAGTGTAGGGGGAAGGGGGAAGGAACTGCACCTCTGGACGGAAGGAAAGGCGGGAGCGCCGTACATAACGATGGTCAGTGTGCGGTAAATGTAAAATCGTCTTTGGTAGGGTTTCGAAGTAGGTAAAACTTAAATTTGCTTTTGATTCCGTTCACTATACATTGCTTTGTCATCCTTCAGCGGTGGTACAAAGCGTTCAAACCGTTGGGCACAATGCCTGACGAGAAATAAATCTGGCGACTTGCTACAAAGTGAATCGCAGAACATGAAAGGGGTAAGTTTGTTTCCAAAGAAGCCAGTTAGAAGAGCACACAGCACGAGAAACACTTTATACACTGCGCTTTGGAAAGTTCCATCAACTGAAAGGCACCATCTTTTCAAAACCCTCTGTGGTTCATAAATACAGGGAGAAGGAAAAGTATTAGGAGAGAAGGAATAATGTCACCATCTTGAAACTCAGCAAATAGGATCGAATTCTACCCAATCAAACTGCAAGTCCAGAGACTCCTGTTTTCCGGCCCAATCAAGACGAAGGTAAGTCTATAAGTATGGCCACTAGGCGTCTGCAAGCCGAAGTCGCAAAAACATGGCCCGTACGAAGCAGACCGCCCGCAAGTCGACCGGCGGCAAGGCCCCGCGCAAGCAGCTGGCCACCAAGGCGGCCCGCAAGAGCGCCCCGGCCACGGGCGGCGTGAAGAAGCCGCACCGCTACCGGCCCGGCACCGTGGCGCTGCGCGAGATCCGGCGCTACCAGAAGTCGACCGAGCTGCTGATCCGCAAGCTGCCCTTCCAGCGCCTGGTGCGCGAGATCGCGCAGGACTTCAAGACGGACCTGCGCTTCCAGAGCTCGGCCGTCATGGCGCTGCAGGAGGCCAGCGAGGCCTACCTGGTGGGGCTCTTCGAGGACACCAACCTGTGCGCCATCCACGCCAAGCGCGTCACCATCATGCCCAAGGACATCCAGCTGGCCCGCCGCATCCGTGGGGAGCGCGCCTGAGCGCTCTGTCTCCTTTCCATCCCCCACAAAGGCTCTTTTCAGAGCCACCTACGTTGTCAATAAGAGTAGCTGTGTCAGCTTTGCCTTTGATTCCCAATGTTTCGGGTATAGGAACACGCTCTCACGTGCCAGGCTTTCAGCAATTACCAGTAGTCACAATACTTACCCATATTCCAGGTTCGTTCCATTTTAGGGCCGGTCAAGCTCACTACGTAGGGTTGGGCCAATCCAGAAAAGGAATTCTAATTAGGTTCTCAGACCCGTGAACCTAGGGAATAACTCAACTTCAAAATTCCAAGCGTGATACCTAAGAAAGAGGAAAAGTTGACATTTCAACCTGGTGTTTTAAGGATCTTGAGTGAAAGAAACATAAAGAACAGCTGAAGCAAAACTGCGGCTCTCATTAACTGGCCAACATGAAATGGAAGGCTGCGATTGGCTAGAAAGACTTTCCTCTAAGCACCACCAAGACTCACAACTAGAATCGGTTTGAGTAGGCTCCGCCTCCTCGACGCTGACACTGCTGTAAATTAACCAATAAAAACAGAGTGCCGTGAGAACCCTCATTTGCATACAAGCTCTATAAGTACCGCATAACGAGCCGCGCTGCCACAGTCCGTAGTTGCCTCGTCCACTTTACGTCGCATCTTCGAACGCGGAGGGAAAATGCCGGATCCAGCCAAGTCTGCTCCTGCTCCAAAGAAGGGCTCGAAGAAAGCTGTCACGAAAGTACAGAAGAAAGATGGCAAGAAGCGCAAGCGCAGCCGCAAGGAGAGCTATTCTGTCTACGTGTACAAGGTGCTGAAGCAAGTGCACCCGGACACCGGCATCTCATCTAAGGCCATGGGAATCATGAATTCCTTCGTGAACGACATCTTCGAGCGCATCGCAGGTGAGGCTTCCCGTCTGGCGCATTACAACAAGCGCTCGACCATCACTTCCCGGGAGATCCAGACGGCCGTGCGCCTGCTGCTACCCGGGGAACTGGCTAAACACGCCGTGTCGGAGGGCACCAAGGCCGTCACCAAGTACACCAGTTCCAAGTGAAGTACAGCAGAGACGTGATTGATCGGCTTTACCCAAAAGGCTCTTTTCAGAGCCACTTTAATTCTCGAAGAAAGGGCTGTAGTCACTAGGGGTCTATGATCTAGCAGGTAAGGTTGGGCCGCTATTAACCTGCAGCGCTCTGGTGCAATAAAGTGTCAGGCGGGTAGGGCGCGGTGGAGGGTTGTCTCATCCCCGGTGGGGTGAGAAGTCTGTTTATGGCCAGGGAGATAATTCTTCCCACTCAACTGAGCTTACCTCAAATTAACCTCCATTTCATGTGATCCAAATCAGGGGCTACTTTCGCACTGCCCTGGGCTTCCAGGATTATGCTCTGCCTAAATCCTAGTGGGCCAGCTACTGCCGTCAGACATAAGTATCCCAAGTGATACTGAGAGGGTTATCTCCAGGAAACAAACGTTCCACTTCTGGTGAGTGAAGACGGCTTGGCGGTAAATCCTATTTGCTGCGCCATTTCGCTGCCCGACCACCCATGTTTTTATTCAGCGTCAGCTCTGGTTGCAGTTTTCATAGCGCTGATAAGCTTTTTTTTCCCTTAAATTTAAGGAATTAGAAATTTAAAAATTAACTGGTGTACGCAGTAGGAATGAGACTCATCTTGGAGTCTTACCCTTCACCAAGAGCTGAATGCTCTTGAAACGTTTTCTCTGATCTCTTCCAGCCAGTGAAAATAGTGGAGCCCCTTCTAGGTTGTTTAAGATTAGGTGAGATAATGGTACCAGCTATAACAAGTAAGCCGTTGCCAGTGCAGGTGGGGTAGGAAGCAGTGCAGCCACCACGTCTCCTGCACCCACTCCCAATAAGTGTGCTTACAGATTTCTCTAAGCGTCTTGCATTTACCTTACTGCATAAGACATGTTTCCGGTGAGATGTCTAGACCTGTAGGGCGTCACTGTATGGAAACTTCAAGTATCTTCTGATTCCATAAGGAGAAAGTGGGTTTTAATGCTTGATGACCCATGTCTTTAATCCCAGCACTCTAGAAGGCAGAATCTTAGTGAGATATGCCAGACTTTTGGTAATAGCTTACAACCAAATGGTGGTGGTGGCCCAGCACTTAGAGAAGGCAGGCAAATGGGCATCTTAGTTCAAGACAAGCCTGATTTACAGAGCTAGTTCCAGGATAACCAGGGCTATGGCCTACCCAAGACAACACAAAGAAATCCTGTCTCCAAAACAATTCACATCAGTACCCTTAGGGGAGAGGTACTATTAAACATTTCCTTCCCAGCTTTTAGTTGACAGCTTGAATTGTGATGATTTAACACAAAAGGGAGCCAAGCAAAAAGATATAATTCATCTCTGCTATTTTCTAATCCTGTATTCTATCTGGCTTGGCTTGTTTATTTAGTCAGAACTCATGAATAATAATAAGCAGAAAAGGGTGTGGTAAGTATGAGGCTTGGGGCTAAATCAGGGGTACCGTGTTTTCTGAGGTGTCTACACTATGAAACTGAAGGAGTTATTTGCATGTCAACTCCCTTGTTGGGGACTTGTTTTCTGAGTCATTTTAAGTATCTAAACAATGACTCATATTTTCATACTGATCTCCAGGCACAGGCACTAGGTGATAGAAATTGTACTAAATGACCATTCCTTACTCCTATATTCCCCCCAGTAAAAAAAAAAACAAAAAACAAAAATATGTTAATACAATTTTAGGGCTGGCAAGATGGCCCAAGTATGTAAAGGTATCTGCCCGATGACCTGAGTTTGGTCCTGGGGACAAACAAAGAAACACAACAGATAAGTAAATATGATTTTTAGGATTAGGAGAGTTCATCACAGTAAAATCTGGTTTCCAATCATTTATTTACAGGAAGAAGAATCCCTGCCCCCCCTTGTCTAGCGTCTAACCCTCTATCTTCTTTGTGATGGTTGGAGATGTGTGTATTAAAAAAAGGACGTTCTGAGGAGAAAAGCCGGGTTGTATAGATTATAACACAAAGCAAAACAAAGAAATTGTAACAATTCTTCCTAGCAGGAAGAAATGGTATTTGGCTGAGTCTGGCAGCACAGGCCTTTAGTCCAAACACTCGGGACAGAGGAGTAGGTAGGTAGGTCTCCATGAGTTCTAAGTTAGACAGGGCTATATAATGACACCCCTACCCCAAAAACAACCCAGAAGTTGTATTTGAGATTATAAGCATTGATTGAGTCCATAGGATTGAGTAACCCCATACAACTTGCAGCTATCATTAACGCTACATCATAGACCATCCCTAACACTATAGAAATCTAGTGTAGATGTGGAGGGGTAATTCCTAAAACCTGTGTAGGCCAGGGTACCATGCATACTCTACTGCAACAAACCAGCTGCTGTGTGGCATTCTCTCAGGTCTGATTGGGTCTGTTTCTTATTATGCATTTTCTCATCTTCAAATTGAGAATAATAGTACTAGTCAGACAATCTTCAGGAAGTGACCAAGTTGACTGAAACCACCAGTGTCATAAGGATTCTGAGAAGCATACCTCACAAGACTAATACCTACACCATACTATGTTCAAAATGAAAAGTTTACATTATTTTCAAACTCACATGGAACATGGATCAAAACTGGCCACCACTTTTGGGAGACTAAAATCATAAAGGACCCACTCAATGATTACAAAACAATAACAAATTCTCTACAATCTGCCTTTTTTTTTTTTCCTTCCAAAAAATATACAGGTTAAAGGGGATTTCAAAATAAAACCTGCTCATTCATTGGAAATAACAATGAGATCACTGTGAGCCAGACTCTCCACAGGTGAGCAGGGCATGGTCTTTGCCGAGTCTGGTAGGTTCATAGGTTTGGAATGAAAGGCCGGTGTGGTGCGTGCCTTTAATCACTGAACTGGAAGGCACAGGTGGGCAAAAAGAATGGCTTTAAGAAAGTTAGAATGGGTTAAACTTTTAACAAAAAAAAAGGAACAATAAAAACCAAAGGGAAGTAGAAAGGGTAAATTGAAGAGCCAACAGGATAGCAAGCAGACTTCCCCAGTCTAGCAAGTATCTTCCCCTGAGTTAACCAATAAAACCAAAGGCTTCATATCTCCTGGACATCAACATTGAAAGAGAAAAGGCATATAGCTAATGAAGTTAGATGCAGAAGATGCTTGGAAATGGCATGGACTTGGGACTTGGGTTTTTGTTTTGTTTTGAGTTCTGTGCATGAGTGTTTTGTCTGTATCTACATGCATACCCAGTGCCCAGGGAGTTTCGAATTGGGTGTCAGATCCCCCTGGAAGTGGAGTTACAGATGGTTGTGAACCAGCATGTGATGGCTGGGAACTGAACTCAGGGCCTGTGGAAGAGCAACAAGTGTTCTCAACCAATGAGCCATTTGCCCGGTTCATTGTTGGTTTGGTTTGACTCTGTTCCTTTCACAGTGGGCAAGATGAGGAAGAGCAAGTAATTTTATTGGCTATGAGTTTCAGACCAACTAGTCTATATTATGCTCATGTCTCATGCTACCCAGGCTGGCCTGAAACTCCATAAGTGTTGAGAATGACCTGAATTACTGATCCTCCTACCTCCACCTCCCCAGTGCTGGAATCCCAGGCATTCTTCTCTAGGCATTCGTCTCTATGCTTGGTTTTATGCCATTCAGAGAATTAAACACAAAGCTTCGTGTGCACTGAGCAAGCACTCTGCTAGTGGGACTTCACCTTCAGTATTCCCCAAACCTGAAACCTTATGAAGGCCCAAATTGTCTACATACGTACTAGCGTTTCGAGGGGTATGGGGAAGGATGGGGAAAGACTAGCCTTCTCTCACCCCCATCCCCCACCCCCGCCCCCAGACAGGGTTTCTCTGTGTAGGTAGCCCTGGCTGTCCTGGAACTCACTCTTGTAGACCAGGCTGGTCTTGTAGACCTCAAACTCAGAAATCCGCCTGTCTCTGCTTCCCAAGTGCTGGGATTAAAGGCATGTGCCACTACTGCCAGGCAAGACTAGCCTTCTCATTGCCAACCTTAACATAAAATTTTCTGCCAGTTAGTTTATATACTGTTACAGCTGTGAGCCATGGCTTCTGAAGATTCTGCCTATGTCACTTCGCACAAATGGGAGCTGTAAGAATGGTTCTAACAATACTTCTAGAAAGAACGTTCTAGCATTACTGTAAGATATAAACAGTGAGCAGAAATACTTACATAAGTAAGTAAGTAAGTAAGTAAGCAGAGATACCTTAGCATGTGTAGGAAAGTCAACGTCATGCATGCCTGTCTTTCCTCCCTTGTGCCCCCCAACACAGATTTATAGGTTTAATGCAGTCCTTCTCCATATTAAATATTCTTGTGGAAACCAGCATCATTTTCAGTATTTTTGAGACCGTTTCCTCCTCCCTCCCTGGTGATTCCTTATCAAATATTTTCCATTTTGTTTATATTTTTGAAGGTTTTTTTTTAGGGCAGGGTCTCTATTATGTAGTTCTGGCTTCCCTGTACACCAGGTTGGCCTCGAACACTCGAACACACTGAGATCACTCCCAGGTGCTGGAAATAAAGGTGTGTGCCACCACCCCCGCGGCTTATCAAATTCTTCACTGTGATTCTCTCCAACCCCTAAAATTTACTGACCAAAAAACTTAGATTCTTCAATTTCCTGTGTGCACTTGTCCATTCAACTGATGGTTGTCACATATTCTGGAGTCCAGCATTCTAGACTCAAACTACTGCTTTGACAGTAATACGTGGGTTTATTATGAGTCCTTGTTTTGTTTTGTTTCGTTTCGTTTCGTTTTGAGACAGGGTTTCTCTGTGTAGCCCTGGCTGTCCTGGAGCTCACTCTTGTAGACCAGGCTGGCCTTGAATTCAAAAATCTGCCTGCTTCTGCCTCTCAAGTGCTGGGATTAAAGGCGCTCGCCACCACTGCCTGCCCGTAGGAGTCTTAAGGGAGCTGGGATTTCAGTTCAGTGTGGGGTGTGCCTCCTTAGCCTGCAGGAACTCTTGGGCTCAATCACCTACAAATTACCACGTGGCAGTGCACATCTGTAGCCCCTGCACTAGCTGAGTAGTCTCTAGAGCACATTCCAGACCAGCCAGGGATACATGAGACTATGTCTAAAAAGAATCTCATGCAATATACTAATCCAGAAGTCTTTCCACTTCCCCGCGCTGTTCTACCAACTTGCTCCTCAGCACAGTAACTGGAAGTTTTAATGTTGTGAGACAAAACTCTGACCCCCACCATTAACCTTCCCACATTTCCTGTCAGTGAATTAGAAGGGGTTGTTGATCCTTCCTCCAAAATATTGTATTATTGTAATAAATATTCTCAGAAGTCCCAAGCTGCCCCTCCTCCCATTCTGGCTCCCTAATTAGTTCCCTACAGTTCCCTGACTTAATCTCTGAATTGGCAGTAAAGCCTGTAACACCTCTGAGGGCCAGCTCCCCACAGTATCTCCATTCTTTTTTTCTGGCTTGGGTACATAGGTAGATGTAGGCTAATTGTAGGCCCCCTCCTAGGGGACAATCTGTAAATTCAAAAGATACCAAGTAATGGCAGGCCCCAAATGGATTTGGCTACTCCGGTTTTATTCCCAAACCAGGCTAGAAATCGCTGGGCCTTCTGAAATAGGGCTAGATTCTTCCCTGGGGATGAGTTTGCGGTTCTCTATTAGCAAGCCTGGAAAATGACAACCCCTGACTGATCCAGCCTCCTAATTGCCTGCTTTGTACTGAGGCATGGAAAGCCTGGTAATTAACTACAAGACCCTGACGGTCTCAGCAGCGTCTTGCACTACTTTAGGAATGAAAACTCCCCACGACCACACCACTCCTACCCCAAAAGGCACGTGGACACTCTCCTCCCCACCGGCTGCATCAGATCTCAACCGGATGCCTTGCTCTCAACTCTGGAAACTTCGAACTAAGGATCCACTGAGCTGCTTGCCTGCCCGCTTTCTGGCTCGGCTGACCCAGGTTTCCTTCCTAACTAGCTCGGACAATACTGGAACCTGCGGGGAGGCCATGTATGCTGGACACCGAGGAGGCAGAGGTCCCGGTCTCCTCCAGCTTGCTCTTTGGCGTCTACCCACCAGAGCCTCGGGTTAGGCGGGACATTGAATCTTCTCTGCTGCGAGCCCCAAAGGCGACCACCAGGGGTCGCCACGTGGGTCTTCGACCGCGCTGATCAGACTGGCGGGCTGGGCTGGGTCGTTCTGCAGCTGCGCTTTCGCGGAGATTGCCAGCCTCTCGGGATGCTGCGCTCGCGCAGATGCAAAGTAAACCATCATTACTTTGCTCTGAGTCTGCCTTCGAATGGGGCCCTTCCCTATACCAGAGGGAATCGGACACGCACCACCCTTTTCCACACGCTTTCTGCTGCCGCAGACCCAGTAGAGATCATTGCACTCTTGTCTGCTAGGTGAAAGCAATTAATCGTATGGTTTGAGGGAGACGGAAGGAGTCCGCCGAGGAGGATTCGGGTCACGTGGGTCCCCTAGCATTGGCAAGAATGACCCAGCCGCACGCTGCACTGTACACAGATGACCACACGATGGCGCCAGCGAGTCACTTCGTCCCTAAGTCCTATTTTCTTTCTCCTATTTATCTAGGTAGCAGGTCTTGATTAGAGTTTGTTTTCTCTGTTAGTTAAAGAATTAAAGGCAGGGAAAAAAATGGTGTGGAGCAGGAAGCAAAGGGGTAAATCTCAGACACAGCAGACAGAATCAACCCGTGAAGTAAAGTTATTAGGATGAGGAAAAACACGCAGAAACATTGGGGGTGATCTCAGGAAGTTGGCCTTTTCTGGAGGTGGGGAGGGCTTGAGGACCTTTTAAGGGATCTCCTCCTAATCTAGGATTTGTCATTTTGAATAAAGACAGAGAAACTGATAGACCCACATTTCTGGATGAACTTGGACCGCACTGCCTGCCCCTGCTGGCAAGAGAAAAAGTCTACCTCGTCTTTGTCTCAGGTCAGGAGCATTAAAAAATAAAAATAAAATAAAATAAAATAAAGCAAGTGGTTTGCCGTATTGTCTGTTACCGCCCACTACGTGCCTGC
The DNA here is from genome assembly GCA_019843815.1 of Montemys delectorum. NCBI lineage: Eukaryota > Metazoa > Chordata > Mammalia > Rodentia > Muridae > Montemys > Montemys delectorum. Next base: position 28,175 of record JADRCD010144557.1, read on the forward strand.
CTATCCACGATCTAAATCCTAGTCTTCATTTCCTTCCTTTCTATTCTGTAACTTGATTGGGAGGTGTCACATTTGGCCAAAAGACTGATCACACCTTCATGCAATAGAGACATGGGTGGAGAAATGGGCAAATGAGGTAGCTACCAACTCTTTTTACTGAGAAATGCAGGGAAGATGTGAAGCCACTTGTCATTTGCCAACATGCTTTTATTTTTAATGATAACCAGAGAAATTCTATGTCCTGACCTTAAGATACAGGTCTTTTTTGGAGGACAGATAGACAGATAGGAGCCACAGACAGACTTTAAAAAACAAAACAAAACAAAACAAAACAAAACAAAAAAAAAAAACAACAAGGAAACCTCTAGCTTGTTTTCCATCCATCTGACCAGAGGCAAAGGCCTAGCAACTTGCAACAAACTTATTCTCTCTGGCTAGCGGCTCCCACATACTCCCTGCGGCTCAAGTAAGTGTGAGACCCGACCTTGTCTGTTATCCAAAGCTCTGGCCTTATCAGCATCTACCCCGAATAGCCTAGGATAACCTGAACTTCGGATCCTCCTACCTGTACCCCCAGAATCCGGTTTTATTTCTTTGTCTAAACTGAGCAACCCTAAAGAGAGAAAGGGGACCCCAGACAAATTCTTGCCCACCAAAGACTCTATGTGATCCTTTACTGCCTTGCTGGTGTGTGGTATGTGTGTACACAAACATGTGCCGTGTGTGCATGTGGAATGTGTATGAGAGTTCCCTTGCCTTTAATAAAAGTTTTCATAAAACCCCTTTAATAAAAGTGTTTTTCATTCACTGCCTCTGCTGCCGTGTCTGGGATCTTCCTTGCTGCTAACTGTTGTACTGGAGATGTCTTTTGCCTTTTAATTCTTTAATTGACAGAAAAACAACTTGATCCAGACTCCTCAACAATAACTAGTTCACAGAAGTACAATCAGAAACAAAGACGTTCCCTTGCACATTAGAGGAAAGATAATAGTTTGCTTTATAAGCTATGTACAACCCCTGATATGACGAGCTATTAGATTAGATCATTCAGAAATATTGAGCTTGCTTTCTGGTACCAAATGGCATCAGATGTGAATGGTTTTGGTTGGTTGGTTGGTTGGTTGGGTTGTGTTAGAAGCCGCAGTGAGCGGTGATAGCCAGCAGATGGCGTTGACATCTAGTGCTCTCCCAAGTTTACAGATAAACTGCGCATGTGCCTAGGGACAAAGACCGCCAACTCACGAGCCGGCCCGGGCGTATTGTGCTCCTGAGCAAACAGCCAATCAGAGATGAGCATGCCGCTCCAGGGCATATATAAACAGTGCTTTTGGGGTATCGGGGTCGCCCTCTGGAAGATGGAATAAAGAATGGCTGCAGAAGGATCTTGGCTGTCGTCTGTGTGTCTGTCCTGCGCGCACGACAGGGTTGTTTGCTTGTAGGTTTTTGTTTTGTTTTTGCTATTACCAATTTTTGTTTATTTATTTTTTACTTATTTTATTGTTGTTATTAATTAAAACAAATGGCTCAGGGCTGAAGAGATGGCTCACCAGTTAAGAGCAACTGGGTGTTCTTTCAAAGGACCTGGGTTCAAATTCCCAACACCCTCATGGCAGCTCACAATCCGACACCCTCACACAGGCAGGCTGGTGGGCAGGCAGGCAGACAGGCAGACAGACATGCAGGCAAAACACCAAGTGTACATAAAATAATAATTTATTTTAAAATAATAAAAAATAAATGGCTCATTGGGTAAAAGCACTCGCCACACAAAGCATGAAGGCTTGAGTTTGAATCCCCAGAGCCCATGGGAAGGCAGACACAGTGGTGAGCATCTATATTTCCTACTTCCTGCACTAAGGCACTAGAGTCTCCACACTACCTGAGGTGTGCAGGGGCAAACAACAGAGACCCTGTGAGGACCTGCAGCAAAGGCTGTCCTCTGACCGTCACACGGGCATGACGGTGTGCACGCACTCACACTCACATCCATACACACATCCACCTTACAGACTCACTAAAGAAAGGAATTGTCAGTCCAGGGAGTGACAGGAGGTCAAATGCTTGCTGTACTGAGTTCATGCTTCCTCCTAAGAGACTGGCATGGCAAGGCTTGTCTGTAACCCATGCCTGTAACCCCAGGGGTGCAGGGATGGTGGTTATCCTGGAGGGGGCGCTGCTGGCCAGCTCTAGGTCGAGTGGAAGATAGAGTCTGGAAAGATCAGGTGGAGAGTGATTGGAAATAACACTGGAAAGCAACCTCTGGCCTTCTAACATGCAGATGAACACACCTGTGCACACACACGCGTGTACATACTTACACTAAATGTATAAACAGCCCCTAAAAGTATTATTTGAGCAAAGGGGTCTTATAAGACTCCAAAGGCTTTATAAATAGTCATTATGCTATTTAATTGTCTTAGACTTTCTGAAAACGGGCTATGAGTGCTTGGGATGCAAAGCCACTTATCAGGATGAACACCGGTGTACACAGCAAGGAAGTAAGACAGGACCACAGGGGGATCAAACTTCGGACTGTATTTTGGAAGTGATCTCTTGTTAACTGACATTCCTAGGAAAAAGTCATGCCCATGCTAGCTATCTACAAAGCTAGCTGGCTGTGGAGAACTAGAACATTAGGTGGGAGCCAAAATCGTCTTGGGCTCTTGGCCTGTTGGTCATTCATTGCCTGTGATCTAACATGTGTTGCTTTGAATATGCCTGGTCCAGGGAGTGGCATTATTTGCCATCCAACTCCCTTATCCTAGCTGCTTGGAAGCCAGTCTGCTGGCGTCCTTCAGAGAAAGAAGTAGAACGCTCCGCTCCTCCTGCACCATGCCTACCTGGATGCCGCCATGCTTCTGCCTGATGATAGTGGACTGAACCTGCAAGCCAGCCCCAATTAAATGTTGTCCTTATAAGAGTTGCCTTGGTCATGGTGTCTGTTCACAGCAGTAAAACCCTAAGACATAACATCTCTGTGACTAATACATAAATCCTTTAGAAAGGTGCGGCGGCTATTCCTGGTTGTCAGCCTGACTATATCTGGAATGAACTATGTACTGGCTGGTTTTGTGTGTCAACTTGACACAGGCTGGAGTTATCACAGAGAAGGGAGCTTCAGTTGGGGGAAGTGCCTCCATGAGATCCAGTTGTGGGGCATTTTCTCAATTAGTGATCAAGGGGGTATGGCCCCTTGTGGGTGGTGCCATCCCTGGGCTGGAAGTCTTAGGTTCTATAAGAGAGCAGGCTGAGCAAGCCAGGGGAAGCAAGCCAGTAAGGAACATCCCTCCATGGCCTCTGCATCAGCTCCTGCTTCCTGACCTGCTTGAGTTCCAGTCCTGACTTCCTCTGGTGATGAACAGCCATGTAGAAGTAAGCTAAATAAACCTTTTCCTCCCCAACTTGCTTCTTGGTCATGATGTTTGTGCAGGAATAGAAACCCTGACTAAGACAAATTGGTCCTAGCATAGTGAGGTATTCCTGTGACAACCTGACCATGTTTTGGGGAGGACTGTGGAAGGACTTTGGAACTTTGAACTAGAAGAGCTGCTGTTAAGAACTCTGTGGGATGTTCTGTAGTTTGGAAGATCATGTTGAGAACAGTGCAGAGATGGAGGCCTGGCTTGTGAAATTTCAGAGGGAAGATTAAAGACTCTTATCAGTGCCATGCTGTTTTGATTGTGAAGATTCTGTGGTTCTGGTTATCTGGGGCTGAAGTATCAGCTGTGATTAACAAGATACCAGAACTACTAAAGTGAAAACCTTGCATTACTGGACTATCGATGCTGGTTAGCTGGAGCTAAGAAATTAGCGGTGATTAAGAAGAGATCAGCATCACTGAGGTGACATCTTCTGGGAAGTGTTTTCTTGAGAGCACAAAGAGGTTGTGTTCCAGAGATAGCCAAGGTTGTACCTTGTGCTGCAGTAGGACTTGGTAATGTGTAAGAGTCACCCAGGTGGTACTGGTTTTGACAGCATGAAGGGTTCAGGAAGAGCAGCTGAGGCTCGGCACAGTGAGAGGCCATGGGAGGCCATTGGTGAAGGTGCATCCTCAGTTGCAATTGATGGCCAGGACTGAAGGTGTCATGCAAAGGAGTTGAGGCCTGGCACCATAAAGAGAGCCTATGAGAGGCTATTGGTGAAGCCTAGTTACAGAAGAAGACAGTGTTTTAGAGATGCCAGTACCATGAACGACCACCAAGGACAGCAGCAGCAGTGAAGTACAGGCATCTGGAGCCCAGAAGACAAGGTGTGTGCTACAAAGGGCAGAGCTGGAGAAGTAACCAAAGCCCTTGGAGGAGCCCAGAAGATCATGAGTTGGATCCCAGTTGGTTTTGCTTTTGATTGTGACTGTGTCCTGATATTTTTCCCTCTTGAAGGAAGAATGTATTTTAGTGGAGCCCACAGTTAAGAGACTGAATTTTAAAAGATATTGGACATTTTAAATTGATTGAACTTTTAATACGTAAAGACTGTGGGACTTTAGATCTTGGGGATGAATAAGAACATAAGGGTTGAGGCTTAATAGTGATGTGTTTGTGTGTCAAGTTGACAAGGGGTCAATTGTACTGGCTAGTTTTGTGTGTCAATTTGACACAGGCTGGAGTTATCACAGAAGGGAGTTTTAGTTGGGGAAGTGCCTCCATGAGACCCAGCTGTGGGGCATTTTCTCAGTGATCAAGGGGGTAGGGCCCCTTGTGAGTGGTGCTATCCCTGGGCTGGAAGTCTTAGGTTCTATAAGAGAGCAGGCTGAGCAAGCCAGGGGAAGCAAGCCAGTAAGGAACATCCCTCCATGGCCTCTGCATCAGCTCCTGCTTCCTGACCTGCTTGAGTTCCAGTCCTGACTTCCTCTGGTGATCAACAGCAATGTGGAAGTAAGTTAAATAAACCCTTTCCTCCCCAACTTGCTTCTTGGACATGATGTTTGTGCAGGAATAGAAACACTGACTAAGACAAACTACAATCCAGAATTGGAGGGCTCACCTGTAATCTAGATCTTGAGGCTGGGAAACACAAGTTTCCTGGATCTTGGCATGGAGATCTTGAGGTATAGTGACCATGAAAAGCTTAGGCCCAGGCAAGGTAGTACACACCTTTAATCCCAGGAGATTGAGGCAAGGAGATCTCTGAGTTCAAGGTCAGCCTGGGACAAAGCAAGTCCCAGATCCAGGCATGGTGGTACACACCTTTAATCTGGGCCACACCTTCTGCTGGAGGCCTACATAGGTACATTAGAAGAAGAAAGACTCACTCTTCTTCACCTGTTTGCACGTACTTGCCAGCACATCTGTTAGCGCCTACTTCTACAAAGACCCTTAAACAGCTACCCTCATGGGACTGAGCAACTACTAGATTCCCTGAATTCCCACTCATAGCTGCCGGTTGTTGGGTTAGTTGGACTACAGCCTGTAAGTCATTTCAATAAATAGATGTCTCAATAGAGGGACATTCCATACGTTCTGTAATCTTAGAGAACTAATACAGAAGGTACAGAGCCCTAGCTCCCACCAATCCAAAGGCTAAGCCTGTCATCACACAGCATGAGACCTACAGCAGAGGTCTCTTCACTTCACTGTGGTCTGCCTGCCTCTTCACCCAGCTGTCACCGCACTGAATCATGGAATATGGAGTATCCTAAGATTGTATTCCTAGGCCCTGCTCACTCGGATTGGTTCTACAATAAACTACCTCTCAGGCCTTTTGAGACAAGAGCTGTGGTTTTGTAAGGCTATTTTTTTTTTTAAGATTTATTCTTATCTACATGTCTGTGAGTACACACGTGTGCTCATCAGATCTACATGTGGTTATTGTTAGGAGCTGCCAGCACAGGTGCTGGGAACTGAACTCAGGTCTCCAGGGGAAAAATGGGACAAACGGGAATGGCCCGCATAGGCTCATAATGTTTGAATGTTGGGTTTCCAGTTGATGGGTTGTTTAGGAAGGATTAGGTGGTATGGTCTTGTTGGAGGAGGTGTGTCACTGAGGACTGGGCTTTGAGGTTTCAAAAGCCCAGGCCCGGCCCATGTTTGTCTCTCCCTCTTCCCCCTCCCAGCCTCCATTTGTCAATAAGATGTGAACTCTCAGCTAGTGCGCTCAGGACCTCACCCTCTGCGGTAAGCGAGCTCCCAGTTAAATACTTTCTTTTGTAAGTTGCCTTGGTCACGGTGTTTCTTCACAGCGGTAGGAAAATAACTAAAATAAGCACTATATGTTCTTTAAACTGCTGAGACATCTCTAATTTTTTTTAAAGATTTATTTGTATTTTTTTAAAAGATGTATTTATTATTTGTTATATGTAAGTACACTGTAGCTGTCTTCAGACACTCCAGAAGAGGGCATCAGATCTCGTTACGGATGGTTGTGAGCCACCGTACGTGTATGTGGTTGCTGGGATTTGAACTCAGGACCTTCGGAAAAGCAGTTGGTGTTCCTAACTGCTGAGCCATCTCTCCAGCCCCTATTTTTATTATTTTTACACACACACACACACACACACACACACACACATTATATTATTCCCTTTGAGGTAAAAGCTGCGGTGAGTTTTGATGTTTGTTTCTTTAAGATTTAGTTATTTTTTAACTGTTCTTGTTCATATGTCTGTGTCTGAAAGAGGTCAGAAGAAGGTGTCAGGGCCTGCGGAACTGGAGTTAAAAGCAGTTACAAACACGGAACCCAGGTCTTCTGGAAGAGCAGGAAGTGCTCTGGACCCCTGATCATCTCTCCAGCTCCCAGACTGTTTTTGACAGTTTCTGCATGTATTGTACAACAGAGTGTATCTCCTCCAGTGACCACGGTCCATTATCCCTGTCCCTCTCATGCCTATTGGTCCCTGGCTAGAAAGGTTCCAAAATACCCTTGGTATCTGCTAATGTTCTTATCCACTGAGACTCAGGCTATGCCTCCCCTACTCTGCAGACTCGAACCTCCAGCAGGGCAGACCCTAGAATTCCAGGGACATGAAGCACCAAGACCTGCGGGGGGGGGGGGGGGTCCTTAGGAGTGACAATAAGTAGGGACGTGGTCTACTCCTTGTTTCTAGAATTCGGTCGGTCTTCCTGTGCGGTCAAAGGGCATTTGTGGCACACACATGTGAGTCACACCTTCCAATAGGGATGCTTTCGGCCAGTGTTCCAGCCCCATTCTCCAGCTTACAGGTGGTACTGGCTGGAGAAAGCGTTCACCAACCCAATGAGGACATTTGAAGGTGCTGATTACTTGTCAGAGAGTGATAAAGCTAAGACACCACATGCAGGCTGCCTGAAAAGGCCCCTCGAGCGGGTCAGGACCTGAGGGAGGTTAGATGGATGGATCACCTCTGACACCTCACTCTTTGCCGGCTGCCACTATGTCCTTTGAAGGATGTGGGCAGCAAATCTGGGGACAGTGCATGAAGAAAGACAGTGGGAAGGAGAACACAAATTCTGACGCTCTCACGATGACCACCGGTCTTAGCCAGCTTTAGCCTAGGCTACGGAGCTGACTGTGTCAGCGTCTGCTCCCCTAACACGCAGGCCATCCCTGGGAAGGCCTTTCCCTGAAACCATCCACCTTGTGAGGGGAGGCAAGGCGCTGGCTGCCTCCTGGGCAGGAACCTCACCCTTGCTCTAGTTCCGCACTCCTCAGACTGGAGTCTTCCAGAGCTGGGGCCTGTCCGGAGCGGCTGGGTGGGTGGGTGGGTGAGTTCCTGTGGGATTCACTTCCTGTTTCCCTGCTCTATACCAAACATACGACAACCGCCCACCCCCGCTGTGACTTGACTCCACATTTTGCAAGATCCCTTTGGTGTAGGTGTCCTTTCCAATGTCTGATTACCCAGCTTGTCTAAGCCAGAGTCAGTTTGTCTATTTGCTTTATTTAGGAGTTGCATGCCATGGTCCCACAGTTTCGGGGTCAACTTTGGGAAGTCTGTGCCCCAGTCCTGTCACTGGGAGGAAGGGGTTCAGGCTGCTCGGGTCCACAGCCACTCACTGAGCTTCGAGGTCCGTCGGGAGCTCCTGGTGGTGTGGCCTCGCTTGCAGTGGCGGTTACTCTCTCATACATGCCATCGCTTCTAACTCGCTGGAAGGGAGTTGCCTTCTTCCCCTGCTCAGAAACCAAAGGGATTTCTAAATTGTATGTTTTCTTTCTCTGCAGCCTGTGTATTTTCACATAGAGCGCCGTGTTCACCAAAAACATTATTCCCACTGACAGATAAAACAGGATGTGAAACCAGACGGGAGCTGATGACTCGGGACCTGAAACAGAGAAGAAATCCTTCAGACATTGGAGAGATCCAACCAAGTTATGTTTGGAAGAAAAAGACTGCTGAAAGCTGTCTGTCCCACAGTAAATTCAGGGGACAGGTAGAAACTTCCAGCAGTTCCATATAAGCCCTCTAGGTGGAGCAAGCTCCTTGGGAATGTCACTCCGGAACTTTAGAGAACACTGCTATTTCTGTGTCTTCAATGCTTGAAGCCCTTTGAGGAGTCTTCCCTGAACCCTCCACTCCAGTCAGATATAGGCAGGAGACTATGTTTCCTTTCTTTCTTTCTTTCTTTCTTTCTTTCTTTCTTTCTTTCTTTCTTTCTTTCTT
>JADRCD010144562.1:0-21728 GCA_019843815.1 Montemys delectorum
ATAATAATAATAATAATAATAATAATAATAATAATAATAATAATAAAAGAAATCCCAGCACTGGATCACAGAGAAGATCCTCAGCCTACTTACTCCAAACATTAAACTACAAATTCAGAAAAAAAAAAGATGTCTCAAAAAAATGAGATAGAGCATAATAAAGGAAGTTACCTATTATTGATCTTTGGCTGACATCCCTGAATACAAACACACAGGCCAGCACACACACCACAAGGATATCAAAGTAGGCTCAAGCCACTCCAAGATCAAGTTTGTTAGCACAAAAGAGACTTATTTTCCCCAGAGGGACAAAGGATTGGAATAAGAGACAAAGACAGGAGATAAAAAATGAGGAAGAAAGGAAAAGGAACAAGGGAGAAAAGAAGGAATATTTGTCCAGGAGGAACAAATGCTTGTCTCTGAATGCAGAGAAGACAGACATGGCCCACAGGAAAACAGGGACGTTCATAAAGGCAAAGCAGGAAACCCCTTAATAATGTAGGTTGGATAATTTTGATTGGGAGTACTGATTAATGTGAATAAATAAGGGACCTTTTGTTGTTGGATTTCAGTACTTTGATACTGGGACCTTGGGAGTCAGTCTCACAGGACAGGAAATGTCTAGGAAAGTAATATATTTTAGCAATGGAGAGGAAAATGAGTAAATGGGAAAAACCTGTCCCCAATATTTGCCACATTCAGGCCTGTTAAGAATCCAGAGAATGCAATAACCTTATTAAAAAATGGGGTAGGTAAAGAATTCTCAACTGAGGAATACCTAATGACTGAGAAGCACCTAAAGAAATGTTCAACATCATTAGTCATCAGGAAAATGTGAATCAAAACAACCCTGAGATTCCATCTCACAAAAGTCAGAATGGCTAAGATCAAAAAACTCAGGCGACAGCAGATGCTGGCGAGGTTGTGGAGAAAGAGAAACACTCCTTCATTACTGGTAGGATTGCAAGCTGGTACAGCCACTCTGGAAATCAGTTTGGCAGTTCCTCAGGAAATTGGGCATAGAGTTACCAGAGGACCCAGCTATACCACTCCTGGGCATATACTCAAAAGATGCTCCAATATGTAATAAGGACACATGCTCCACTTCGTTCACAGCAGCCTTATTTATAGTAGCCAGAAACTGGAAACAACCTAAATGTTCCTCAACAGAGGAATGGATACAGAAATTTACACAATCGAGTACTACTCATTGATTACAAGCAATGAATTTATGAAATTCTTAGGGAAATGGATGGATCTGGAGAATATCATCCTGAGCAAGGTAACCCAATCACAAAAGAACACACATGATTTGCACTCACTGATAAGTGGATATTAGGCCAGAAGCTTGGAATACCCAAGATACAATCCACAAAGCACAAGAAACTCAAGAAGAAGGAAGACCAAAGTGTGGATACTTCAATCCTCCTTAGAAGGAGGAACAAAATACCAATGGAAGAAGTTGCGGAGACAAAGTATGGAGCAGAGACTGAAGGAAGGACAATTCAGAGACTGCTACACCTGAGAATTCTTCTCATATTAATCACCAAATCCAGACACTATTATGAATACCAGCAAGGGCTGACTGACAAGAGCCTGATATAACTGTCTCCTGAAAGGCTCTGCCAGTGCCTGACTAATACAGAAGTAGAGGTTCACAGCCATCCATTGGACTTAGCACAGGGTCACCAATGAACGAGCTTGAGAAAAGAACCAAGGAGCTGAACGAAGGCCAGGAAGCAGGAATGGGTTGGTTGGTGAGCAAGGGGATGGGGGAGGGAATGGTTCTTTTTCTGTTTTGTTTTCGTTTTTGTTTTTGTTTTTGTTTGGAGGGGAAACTGGGAAAGGGGATATCATTTGAAATGTAAGTAAAGAAAATATCTAATTTTAAAAATAGAGAAATTCTTTCATTGATACTGTCCTCATACACAGAAATAAATAATTTACTTTGAGTAATGTTACTAAGAAACCACAATATATGGTATTGAGACCTCAACATCGTTTAGAAGTAGCATACTAATAAAATATAATATGCATACCAATAAAGTATGGCAGACTTTGAAGGGACTGGAGACAGAAAACTCCTTCAAAATAGTCTGGAAAACCCATGACTGAAACTGTGGATTCCCTATAGCTGGTGAAAAGAATGATAGTCAGTTGTTCTTTCTGGCCCTGGTTAAAAGCATGGATGGCATTATCAATTGTGTACAAGAGCATTAATGGGTACCTATCCAAACTTTGTAAGAATTACTATCTAGATAGATGTTTTCAGGTAAAAAACAAAGATGTTCCCTTGTCCTCTCTTGTAAGAGTCAATCCAAATAGGGCTGTCAATCATCTGAACAAAACACCCCTGAGGAAAAGCTGTCTGTTCCAGGGCTTTAGAAATAATTAAAGCCTGTGTAAAATATAGACGAACACAGTGGTCTCTATGGCCACTGCCAACACTCAACCATTGAGTGAGCTTTCTCTTGCTCAATTATAACCTCTATTTTCTACACTAGGCTATACATACTGCTTTTGAATTATTTAATGGGAATCAAAAGGATTAGGAATCCAGAGTGAGATTCCAATGACAGTACATAGTACAGGTTAACTCTATCTTACTCTCTTGATATTGTTTGCCTTGGTATCACTCTAAATTCCAAGCATTTGGACTGTATCCTGGCAAAGGAAAAATATTCAAAATTAGAGTTTTCTGAAACATTGAGTAGCATTAATCATGTTATTTTTGTGCAAACTACTGTAGAGATGTTTCTGAAGAATAGTAATGACAAAAAATAATACTTCATGCTAACATAAACAAAACTAACTGAATTATCTGTATAGGTTAATGGAAGTGTTATTTTAGGTGAAAGATACAATTTTTGTACTTGTTCTTTGATTTGAGTATCTACAATGTAATTTTTACATTTATTATATCCTTCAAAATTTTATTCAAATAAAATTTGAGATACATCCTATTATTATCTATTATTATATTACATTATTATCTATTATTATATTTAATTACAAAGGACATTGATGAAGTTATTCTCTCAGTGTCATTCACTTCACATGTATCAATTTGATTGTTTAATGTCTGTTGTTGTATGTATATAGTACATATTTTACTTGGCACATTTATACTGAATTTTTGTTTGGTATCCCTATACATAGGTTGTTTTAAGATTATACTTAAAACTTTTAAATTATACTATATTTTCTTGTGATTTTTTTAAAATCCCATTTCATGAGTTACAATGTAAAATTCTCTTCACAATTATTTCTATTCATAAACTTAGCTAATTAAGTAAGTAAAACTAAGTATAGCTAATATGTATTAACAGAGAATTTTATGCAAACACTAAATAGTAATGTATAAATCTTAATAGTAAAGACTACTCCATGGGGCTTAGTGTCACACACTTTCTTCTTTCAATTGCCTCAGTTAAAGTACAATCAGGTTAAGTATTCTGGGCTTTTAATATTGCTATGTTCATAAAAATGTACTTTTCAGTAATAAATTAAGTAACTAGAGTATGGATAAGTGGATCAAGGCTGTGAAGTTAAAATCTGAAGCTCATATTTAATTTTATTCCCACATGTGTATGATCATGAGATCACCTATATTCATAGGTAAGTTCTACTCTTTTGCAATTCCTGGATCAGAAACATTAATCATAGCATGGAAATATTTATCAGCCATATTTAAACCATTGCAATTTGGGGACAGAATACTGTAGACTCTCTTTATATGTTACTTGACATTTTTCCCTTACTGCTTTTAGTATTCTTTCTTTATTTTGTACATTTGGTGTTTTGATTATTATGTGACACGAGGAGTTTCTTTTATGGTCCAGTCTATTTGGAGTTCTGTATGGTTCTTGTTTGTTCATGGACATCTCTTTCTTTCAGTTAGGGAAGTTTTCTTCTACAATTTTATTGAAGATATTTACTGGCCCTTTAAGTTGGGAATCTTCACTCTCTTCTATACCTATTATCCTTAGGTTTGGTCTTCTCCTTGTGTCCTGGATTTTCCAGACGTTTTAGGTTAGGAGCTTTTGGCATTTTGCATTTTCTTTGACTATTGTGTCAGTTTTCTAAGGTATCTTCTCCACTTGAGATTCTCTCTTCTATCTCTTGTATTCTGTTGATGATGCTTGCATCTATGACTCCTGATCTCTTTTCTAGGATTCCTACCTCTAGGGTTGTCTCTTTTTGTGATTTCTTTATTGTTTCTATTTCTACTTTTAGATCCTGGATGGTTTTCTTCAGTTCCTTCTCCTTCTTAGTTATGTTTTCCTTTAATTCTTTAGGGGATTTTTTTGTGTGTGTGTTTCTTCTTTTCAAGGGCTTCTACCTGTTTACCTGTGTTCGTCTGTATTTTTTTAAGGGAGTTATGGCCTTCTTTTTGTCCTCTATTATTATCATGAGAAGTGATTTTTAGATCTGAATCTTGCTTTTCCACTGTGATGATGTATCCAGAACTTGCTGTGGTCAGAGAACTGTGTTCTGATGATGCCAAGTAACGTTACTTTCTGTTGCTTTTGTTCTTATGTTTGTCTCTTGCTGTCTGCTTATCCCTACTGCTGCCTGCCCTCACTGTCTCTGACTGGAGCCTGTCCCTCCTGTGATACTGGTTGTGTCAGAATTCCTCAGAGTCCAGCTGTCTCTGTGATCCTGTGACTCTGGGATCCTGGGATCCTGAGATCCTAGGTGTGTTAGAGTGCCTGAGAGTTGAGCTTGCTCTGCTTGTTGTGGGACTGGGTGCAGAGCTGGCGCCCAAGGTACTGTCTCAGACCAGAAGGAACTACTGTAGACTCTCAAGCAGGTGTACTCACACAGCTATAAGCACATAAAGTCCAGTCATATTGTCATTTTCTTTACTTTGTCTTCTAGTCAACAAATACTTTTGAATAAATACCTTTAAACATCTTTACTTTGAAATACAACTCAACAACAAAGTCTATTATCAACCTGCCAACTGCTGACTATATTTTACATTATTTGATTATTTTTATAACATATCCAAAATATCAACCAAGTTGTTGTACACAAATATGAACATACTGTGTTTCAAAAGGCGGGCATGCATGGTTTTTAGGATTTATCTTTAAGTTTTTCTCAGCTTTGAAAGCTACTTCCTAGTAGGTATGTGCTGCAGTAGTCACTTTTCAAAGTTTGATAAAAAGTACTTTCTCTACAGAACATCATCAGTTTCATTGGAGTGGTATTTTCATAATTGTCAGGATATTAATAATTCAGAACATTCAGAGCACTAAAGGCTAGGATTAGTAAAATATTTAGGAGATATCTATGTCTGATTGAAAGATTTATATAGAAATTACTTTTATCAACAGTAGATATCTGTAAAAATATTTACTGTGATTGCAGACAACTATTTCAAAGGGGGAAGGTTTGCATGCGTGCTTTACTTATCAGCTAGTTTTCTTTCATAATTCAACATCAACTTTATCAATGTTGCCTCTATGAGGCTGCCATAAACAAGCCTCTAGTCATCTTCCTGTCCAAATCACGATTAAAAATCTAACTTTCCCTTGGCCATTGTCGATGTTTATGCATCACAGTGAATCAAAGCTAAGGTACTGTGCACATGCTAGGGCAGGACTGAGTTCTAGCACAAACTTCACTCAAGCTTAATTGTTAAAACACTTGGGAGATGGGTAATGTCATATGAGTTATGTTCAACAGTTGTAATTTTTATCTAAGATGTAATTTTATCTATATTTTTCAGAAAATGATCCCTTGGGAAGTGTGTTAAGAATGTCACTGTTACCTATTCTCAGTCCTCTTTCTGTGTATCTTCTCTAAGTGGATTCCTTTTTTGTCTTGAATCTTATTGTGATGCGTCCTTTGTATTCGATTTCACATAACAAAGGAAACACACAAACTATGTGAATCTTAGAGCCATTTTTGGACCCTCCCTCCTTCTCTTGATTCATTTCATCATAATCATCTCTACACTGGCTCATAGATATTATTTTAGAATCAGCTAGGATTTAGAAATAGATTATTCAGTCCACTTTACATTTAAAGTGATTGTATAAGACTTGCTCCAAGTTGTTTCTTCTTCTATGTTGTATTATCAAACATACAGTACATTGTAGGACTATATCTTTAAAAGCAAATCGTGAACATTGGATGAGGAGAGGGTGAAGAGAGAAAGAGGTTGATACTCCAGCATGAAGACTGTATTCACCTCTAGAACACATATACAAAGGCAGCTTTAGTAATAAGTGTTTGTAATATTAGTGCTGGTTGAGGCAGGCAGATGAATCTCCAGAGCTGTCTCACCAGCCAATCTTGCCAACTTAATGGGCCTGTCTAAAATTTAAAAAAAAAAATTAAATAATTTTAGTTTGCAAGTTTATTTTTTGTGTATGTCCACTCATATGTGTGTGTTTGTGTGTGTGTGTATGTATGTGTATGATATGTGCATATGTATGTGAGTACATATGTATGCATGTCTGTGCTTTGAGGCCAAACGATGCTATTTCGTGTTCTGCTTTAACACACTTTACCTTATTTCCCAGAAACAAGGAATTTCATTGACCATAGAGCTTGCTGTTTTGATATGGACTGGGACAGATAAGCCCCAGTGACACTCCCATATGCCCCCTGATGAAGTATGTTCATTTATAGGAAGAGATGAAAATACCCAGCTTTTTATGCATGAGCTAAGATCTTCACTTAGGAAGTTATTTGGTTCAGTAAATATTATTATGTTATGAGTTTCCACTTTAGTTCCTAATTTCACTTTCTGAACTAGAGCTAACTAATGTTACAGTAAAACATGAATATAGATTGAATAAAATAAAATAAAAATAATTATGAAGTTTGGGATACCACAGTATTTTGTTAGTATAATATTTGTGAACTAAAAACATACATAGAACATTGGAATCAAATGAAATAACAATTCAGTTTCTTATATAAAGAACTATGATAATAAAGAAATGGTTAATAAAGAGAAACAGGTCTCAAAGGCTAGTTCATTTTTATTTTCCTATCTTAACAGCTGTATTTTTAAATGGCCAGTCTCTTAGTTTTTCTCTGAGAATGACATTTTTGAATCAATATAAATTTATGATTAATGTTTATGATAGAAATACCTCATTTAACTTTTAGAAATATTTTAAGCATTTCAAGTGTCCAAAATATTTTAAACTTTGATGTCAAAAGCCACCATTTTAATATCCTCATTTAGAAGTTGTTATATGTAACAACACCCACATTTCCAGAGAAGGAAACTGAGCAAAATCAGTAAGCCTGAAGCTCATTCTG
The DNA here is from genome assembly GCA_019843815.1 of Montemys delectorum. NCBI lineage: Eukaryota > Metazoa > Chordata > Mammalia > Rodentia > Muridae > Montemys > Montemys delectorum. The sequence goes on from JADRCD010144562.1 coordinate 7,288, forward strand.
AACTTGATAGAATGCATGATTATTCTATCCACAGTGAATTATGGCATCTACTTGTTAGATGTTCTTGTAGTTAACCATTAGATTGAGTCACTATGGGTAGCATGTTGTTTTGAAAAAGGTCCTGTTGATCTTGAGGAGAAATACTTCCTGGTTTAGTATTGACCTACATATGTCAGGGTTTTGGGCTTCTGGTTTCACTATACCATAACCCAGTTATATTTGCCTTTGAAAGTATAAAATGGCTTTCACACATTTTAAATAATCCTCACGAAGGAAGTGTAGGTTGAAAAGCATTGAGTGTTTTCAAAGACATTTAACAACTGTGGGATGTATGAGGGAATTGTAAGTGACAGGAGATGGTATATAGACCAATAAACAGAAGAGGAAGGTTACATATGTAAGAGTTTTTATGTGCATGATACGTTTTGTTGTTGTTAATGTTGTTGTTTGGAGTTTTTTGCTTCTTATATATATTTTAAAAAATTTTGCTGAACAGACCTTGGGGACAAGCTCCACAGCCAGTCACACACCACCCAGAGGAAGCTCCTCTTCCAGGCTCTCTGACACACCCAGGATCAGAGGTGAGGAGGAACTAACATCTGTCCCAACACTAGCTGTAACTGGGACCAGCAGGACCAGGCACAAAGGAACTCCACTAGCCCAGTGACTCAGGTTCCTTCTGGTCTATCTGGGCTGGTGTCCAGAGTAGACCTTGGGCACAAGCTCTGCAGCCAGTCCCACAACACCCAGAGGAAGCTCCACTCCCAGGTGACCTAACAAGCCCAGGATCACAGGATCCCAGAATCACAGGATCACAGACATAGCTTGATTTTGATGAGTTCTGACACAACCAGGTTCACAGGAAGGACAGGCTCTAGTCAGATTTAGCAAGGGCAGGTAGCACTAGAGGTATCCAGATGGCGTGGGGCAAGCATAAGAAAATAAACGACACAAACCAAGGTCACTTAGCATCATCAGAACCTAATTCTCCCACCATAGCAAGTCCTGGACACACCATTACACCAGAAAAGCAAGATTCCGATATAAAATCACTTCTCATGGTGATGATACAGGACTTTAAGAAAGACATAAACAGCACCCTCAAAGAAATACAAGAGAACTCAGGTTAACAGTTAGAAGCCCTTCAAGAGGAAACACAAAAATCCCTTAAAGATCTTCAGGGAAGCACAATCAAACAGGTGAAGGAAATGAATAATACCATCCAGAATCTAAAAGTCGAAATAGAAATGATAAAGAGAACTGAAAGAGAGACAACCCTGGACATACAAAACCTAGGAAAGATATCAGGAATCATAGATGCAAACATCACCAACAGAATATAAGAGATAGAAGAGAGAATCTCAGGGGCAGAAGACACCATAGAAAACATTTACACAACAGTCAAAGAAAATGCAAAAAGCAAAAAGCTCCTAACCCGAAACATCCAGGAAATCCAGGACGCAATGAGAAGACCAAACATAAGGATAATAGGTATAGAAGAGAGTGAAGATTCTCAATGTAATGGGCCAGCAAATATCTTCAACAAAATTATAGAAGAAAACTTCCCTAACCTAAAGAAAGAGATGCCCATGAACATATAAGAAGCCTATAGAACCCCAAATAGACTGGACCAGAAAAGAAATTTCTCCCAACACATAATAATAAAAACACCAAATGGAATAAACAAAGAAAAAATTTTAAAAGCAGTAAGGGAAAAAGGTGAAGTAACATATAAAGGCCTATCAGAATTACACCAGACTTCTCACCAGAGACTATGAAAGTTAGAAGATCCTGCGCAGATGTCAGACCCTATAAGAACACAAATGCCAGACCAGGTTACTATATCCAGCAAAGCTCTCAATTACCATAGATGGAGAAAACAAGATATTCCACAACAAAACAAAATTTACACAATATCTTTCCAAAATTCAATCCCTACAAAGGATAATAGATGGAAAACATCAACATAAGGAGCAAAACTATACCCCAGAAGAAGCAAGAAGGTAATCTTTCAACAAATCCACACAAACCTAATTCCACCTCTTACAACAAAAACAAGAAGTGACAATTACTTTTTATTAATATCTTAATATGAAAATTAATAGTACCAACATATCCTAATTGATTAAAATTCAATAATATAAGGAATTAGAAATTTATTGATTGTCATCCAATGGTCTCTCTAATTTGTTAATTGGAGAAATAAGTCCAACATTGTACAATCTATATATACTTTCAGCTTGTTTGTTTGTGACAGTGTCTTGCTGTATACAACATAAGGGTCTTGAAATCTTGCTTCTCAGCCTCTCTATTAGTAGTATTGTTTATTTCATGTCTTTACACTATACTATGGTTTTCAGAACAGCTTATATATTTCAAAAGTATTTATATACCCAATTGAAACATAGATCATTAACTAGGGAGTTTGCTCTTAAGAGAACAACAAAGAATGAGACTGAATGCTTTGCCTAATGTTTGTAACTCTTGTATCAAATTTGTAGAAGAGGACTTTATAAGTTATTCTTTCTTTGAGATGAATGCTTTTCCAAGTTATCACAGCTAATGAACCAAATTCTTACCCTCACCCAATGTCTGTGCCACCCTCCAAGCAGAACCATTGTTCATTGAAACAGTTAGTGAATGACTTTATGGCTAGATCATCTTAATACCTACACCATTTCTTAAATGAATGTAACCTGTTCTCTGTGGGCTGAGAATAAAGTCACTCACTCAAGTCAAATAGCTTTGACCATAGCAGGAAGTCTGTATCCAAAAATCAAGCCTACAATTCATTTCTTGGTGCTGCAGAACTATCAACTCTCAGCTTAGCTATGATGGAGGTAAAATCCTTTGGTGATGTGAGGGTCATTGAAGCATTATTACAATGAAATCCAATGTCTAAAAATTGTTCTTATTTTGGACTTGTACCACAGTAAGAGCCAAGATTTTAAACTCTACTAAATACAAAACAAACAAAAAGACTTTATATATTTATGTTCATTTAGGAAAATACCAGTAGTAATGTATTATTTTGAAGTATACAGTTAATATGTTTGGAGTTAGTTAAAATTTATATTGAGAACAATGCATTTTCACTATTGCTGTAGATGAGCATCTACATAAGTCTGTTAAATTGATTTTTCTTTTTTATCAAACAACTTTCATAACACTTATTTGTATTGTTATAATATTTTATAAATTTTAAGGAGTATGACGAAAAAGATATTGTAGGTATTGAAGGGGGAGTCTCTGAGTGGAGTAGGGGTACAAAAGGGAAACAATAATGTGATTTAATTCTATTTACTTAAAATATGTTTATAAATGTTAACAAATTCAGATAAATTGAAATCATGTAACTTTTCTCATCACAATGCAATAAAAGTTAAAAAAATTTAAACTAAGTGAGATTGGTCTGAAGTTCTCTATTATGCGGTTGGGTCCTTGTGTGGCTTAGGTATCAGAATATTTGTAGCTTCATAGAATGAATTAGGTAGTGTTGCTTCTGTTTCTATTTTATGGAATAGTTTGAGGAATATCGGTATCAGGTCTTCTTTGAAGGTCTGGTAGAATTTTGCACTAAATCCATCTAGCCATGGGCTTTTTTTTGGTTGTGAGGTTTTTTAATGAATCAATGACTAAAATTAGCTTTGCAAATATATATTTATTTCAACCTCGGCAAATAATATCTGTGAAATAATGTCCTTTTTGCCTAAATCAAGAGTTGAAGAAAGATAGATTTAAGGGAAATGTTAAGGAAATATATATATGTGTATATATATACACATATATACATACATACACACACACACACACACACACACACACACACACATATATATATATATATATATATGTTTTGAAGAGAAGTGAAAAAAGAATTTAAGAAATATTGTCACTGAAATATATTAAGAAAATAAGTATGATTGTAGAATATAGAAATGAATTAGCAAGGTTAATATTGTGAAGTTGCCCAATGTCTCAAAATACAACAGATTCAATGAAACCTCCACCAAAGTAGCAAGTAATAAAACAAGAGGATATGATTTGACACAGAACAATGATAGGTACATTGGAACATTTTTATGGGAGGAAAAGAAAGGGGAAATGTTATAAATATATCAGTATCTCAAAGATATTTCAATATAACACTTCAGAGATTGAAAATATACAAAATATTCAAGATAGTCAAATACTGAAAATAGTAAGCAATAAATAATAAAAAAAAAAACTGTGTAGTATCATCTTATGTGTCAATTAACACTACAGATTTAGAGATCAAATTTCTGAAATACCATGATATTAACTTAAAAACAGGCTTATTAATAAATGAATATAATTTAAGACATATATATATATTTCTACACTTTTACAACAGTTTGATTTTTTTAACAACAAAACCAACAATATACATTAAAAAAAAAAGAAACAGTATGTGTTTTTTATTTACATCCCAAATGCTGCCTACCTTTCTGTCCCCCCCCACAGAGTTTCTCCCCAAGCCGACTCTCCCCTTCTTCTCTGAGAGTGTGAGGACCCCTGTGTATCATACTATTCTGGGCTATCAAGTTACTGCAGAGAGCAGACAAGGTAATTCTGTTGGGGAATGGACACCACAGTCAGGCTAGTTTTAGGAGAGAGAACAGAATCTTTAAAAAGAGGGTCTGGTCATTCTGGATAGATACATGTAGAAGACTGATAATAAATCTTCATCTCTCATGCTTCAAAAAAATTGGTTCTTCATAGATCAAGGTCCTCAACATGAGATCAGATACGCTGACTCTGTTTGAGAAGCGGGCATAGACTATTCTTGAACCCACTGGCACAGGAAAACAAAAGAAATAAATCAAAACATACAAATAAAAAAACAAAAGAAATCTTTCTAAACAGGGCCTTCTTAATTCAGACATTAATACTAATAATAAATGGAGCCAAATTAAACTTTAAAAATGTTTGAATAGCAGAAAACTCCATCACTTGAGCCAGTATACAGAATAGAAAAAAAAAAAATACGTTTAGTGGCTAGACATATGACCGAGTATTAGTATGTAGAGAACAAAAAGAAATTTAAAAATTAATTAAGAAAACTAACAGCTATATTAAAATATGAGTATAGAATTAAACAGACATCTCTCAAAATGTTAAATACAAATGAATAAAAATCACTTTCAAAATGACTCACCATCTTAGCCACTAAGAGATACAAATTAAATTTTCCCTGGATTTTCATCCCTTTGCCCCAGTCAAAATGGCTAATCTTAAAAACATGAATGACAACAAAGGCTGGCTTGGGATGAGGAATAGGGGAGAATTATTCCCTGCTGGTCAGAATGTAAATTGTAATAGTCTCTATGTAAATCAGTATAGAGGCTCTTCAAAAAGGTGAAAGTAGATTTGCTATATGACACAGATATACTTCTCCTGAGTAGACTCTACCTCTGCATGTCACCTAAAGATCTCCATATTCTTCTTTACAGGTACTTGATCATTCATATTAATTCTTGCTCTGTTCATAATAACCAGAAAAAAAAAGGGCTTGGATGTTTATCAACTAATGAATGGATGATAAAAAGGTGGTTTATTTATACAAAGGAGTATTATAAAAGTTCTACAGAGAAATGAAATTACATAATTTGCAAGTAAATTGATAGAAATGCAAATTATCTTATTTAGTAGGGTAATACAGATGCAGAAAGATAAACATCACCTTTTATTTCATTTGTAGATGTTAGGTTTTTTTCTTTCTTCCTCTTTTTTATGTTTTATTGATACTTTGTGAATTTCACTTCACATCATGCACCACAGTCTCACATTTCTCCATATTCCCTATTTGCCCACTGCCCCTTGCAACCTTTTCTGCAAAAGAAAATAAATAAGATAGAATTTAAAAAAAAAAAATCTTGTGGAAATTATAATGTGTCACGTCACGGTGTGTCACACTCTACCCTTTTGTCCACACATCTTTACCTGCAAGTGTTAATTGCAATGAGTCCTTTGTCTCTTTCAAGTCCTCTAATTTTGGCTACACTATCAATGACAGATCCTCAGGTGTGGTTACTCTTTATCATGGAGATCATAAAGCTTTGATCTGCAGGACCAGTCCTTCATGTGTTTCAGAAGATCACAGAGAGGGTAGAAATGGGTGTGGGCCTTGTCAAAGCCTTAGATCTGGGCCTGGGAGATAAATAGCTGAGGTGCTCGGCCCACCCGATCTCCTGCACAAGCACCATGAGGCTGAGCTGCCCAGCACTGCCCCACTTGGCTTACTCAATGCTGCAGCCTGCAAGTGACAGTATCTGCCCCCCTGCTCTCCTGCAGTCATGTCCTTAGGGACAGTTCTCCCATGCCCATGTCCCCAGAGCCAGCTTTGTTGTGCTGCCCAGGTTAGTTGTGGACCAACTCTCCTTAGTGCTGCAGCAGGTGAGGGGCAGAGACAGCTTTCATGACCTCTTGGCCTATACTTCAACCTGCTGTAGACTATCTGGTCCTGGCCTTCATTACTGGACAAGTTCCAGCTTTCTAAACCTGCTAGTGGTACTCTGCAATCAATGCAGAAACCTATGAATTCAACTCACCACTCGACATAAAAAGGTTTAGTTCTCAAAATTTATTCTTATTGTGGAAATAGGACTTGTGACTTTTCATATTGGACTGCATACAAAAGCAGTAAATTTATACAAAAGTAGTAACTGTTCGATTGGTAAGGAATATACCTTCATGAATACCACTCAAACCATTGTTTATTGGCATGGAAAAAAAATACAAAAACAAAACAAAACGAAGGAAACAACCAAAGATGGCAGTGCGACTCTCAGTCCATGAACAAAAGACAACTTTACAGGAATCATATAGAAAAATCCACCTTAAACATATACACATGAGTGTAATTTATAAACATTAAAAATTTGAAAGATTTTTTTGAGGTATTATCATTTTGAGATTATAATGGACTTCGGATCAAATATCAGGGAGAAAGAGTGTCTTTGTAATGGCTCTTGTCATCTTCCTTCTCATATTTATGATAGGAAATTAAACATATAAAGGAACATACATTGTTTGGAAAACAGCCAACAAAGTTGGGCACCTGGCAAACAATCTTTAAATCCAGATCGGTGTAAGTAGAAACATGTAACTGGCTTTGCTAGCATACCCACATTTTGCCATAAAAGAATATAGATATGCATGTATTAAAATAAAGCATTTATGCTTTACTTTTTATGTTTGTATATGTATGAAGACAAAGGAGAGGGGGATTTTTAAAACCCACTGTAAAAGGAAGTCTGCTACACTAGACAAAAAAAAAAATTGTCTGTTGATTAAACTTCCTAATTAATTTCAAAGCCAGAAATGAATTGTGATTAATCAGCATTACTATGTAGAAAAGATAGGCATTATTCATGTGGAAGGTACTCACATGTTTTATATGTAAGTTCAAACACTTGCCCCTGAGTTGGAAAAGCTCTAGTCCCCCTCAGTTCTCCTACAAATTTTCTTTAAAATATTAGGTTCAGTTGACTTTTGTTTCAACTCTAATTTTTTCTTGGGAAGAAATGTCAGAATTCTAGTTTTGGATGGTTTGCCATCTGTCCAAAAAAAATCATGATGACAGTTAAAATTCTTAGTCACAAGATTAGCTGGATCTGGCTTCTTTCAACAGATGAGTTCGTTAAAAAGAATATTGTTAGTTTACACAGAGGACTGACAATGAAAGCATTATACAAAGAGGCAGAAGTACTATCCAAAGCAGCGCAAAGTACTGGACTGGTAATAAAATGCTTCTCTTCTCTAAGTTCTAAAATGTGTGTTTTACACCACTGTCAATTCTGGACTAGAGCCTCCTGAAGTTCACAGCAGTAATTCACACAACTATGGATGAAATGCAAATTAAACTCCTGTGCTTTTATTTTATCTTTTTAAATTACTGCCATCAAGTAAAGTCTACAGAAAATTCACCTGCAGATATTATATCCATATCTATTGCAACATTTATGACATCTATAAATCAGTGGTTTGACTCTGAAGTCACGTCCATTTGCAATATGATACAAGAACTGATGTGTGACACTACAATCTAAGAGATGTAGAATTAATGTATTCCATAAGAAATTTCCAATATTCATGCTTGTGTCTCTTATTCCCTTTCACCTTTTCCCACCTCTTTTTCCCTTAACATTCTGTCTATACAATGTTAAGAGGAAGGGCATTCTGTGTTCTGAAAAACAAAAGACAAAAAACAAAAAACTTCCCACAAAATAACAAGACAATGCTCCTTCCACTACACATCTCACTGCCTGAAATCAGGGTTGTTCTTAAAGTTAGTGGCTACTTTCTTATATCTGAATTCTACTTATAGTAATTTTACATGATGACAGTTTAAGATGCTCAAATGATTACTTAAATATGAAAATTAAACACTGTCCCATAGAGACATAAAGGAGAGTTGCTCATAAAAAAGCTTCTATCCAAAAGGCACTGTTCACCAGTGTATAAGGTAGACTACAATCACACTTTAAACACTTAGAAACTGGTAACACAAAATAATAGATGGGCACTTGTTACACATGCTGAGGAATGTGTCGATGTTGGGATAGGAAATAAACAGGAGATTTCTGAAGTACATATGATTTGGTCATATTCACTCCTTTTCCCAACTCTTCTCCAATTCAATCCTCTTTACTATGCATCAAGCATTGTGATTGTTTTTGTTGTTTCTGTTGTTCTTTCTCTTTCAATGGCAATCTGTGCAGCTCAAATATTCTTGAATATTTTATATTCTACTGGAGTGGAGTCAACTTGGCAGGAGCTACACTCTTAGAGAAAATTATCTCTTCAACTCTTAGCAGCTAAATCTGTCACTGTTCTTTGGTTTGGGGTAGAATTGTATGACCACGTCGCTTGCTCCTTGCTCAATTTAGGTATGGTTTGGACTTTTGAAAGTTGTATATATGCTATTATGACCACTTTGAATCCATCTGTGTCCACAGATAATGTTTATTTATAGTAATCTACTAACTCAGGCTCTGATATTCTACCTGAACCCTCTCCAGGAATAGAGTCCTGGGAGAGAAGTTATATCATGTACTTTCCCTTTATAACTGAACTTTTAGTGTATTCCAAATAAAATATAGAAGCTGAATATTATAATCTAACATTCCATGCTGGCTGAGGAGGTCAGAAGAAAGAGATCCAAGCTCCTGCTGCCAGTGCCATGATGATGGACAAATGTGTGATGGAGAGATGGGAAAAATGTGGTATATGACAGAGAGATGGAGGCTAAAGTGAAGTTGAGGGGTTCTTATACTCTGAAGAAGTTGGAACGGGAGACTCGATGATAGTGATGGACAGGCAGGTATAGGATGCCACGGCAAGATTCTGGTATGAGATGTTGGGGTCCATGGTCCTACTGCAGCTGAGGTCTATGTTGACGTCTATGGTCTGAGGTACCACCAATGGCCAAGAGGATATCTATCATCAAGTCTGCTATCGGAGACCATGTGGGTATCACAGAGCCATGCTGCTACAGGCTTATCTGAGTGACCTGTGCTGCCATCTGAAGGCATGAATACATCCATGCCTAAGCTGCTTCCAGAGCCCTTGTAGTGTCCATGATCCTATGGCAGCCATTGTCTCTGTTGATATCCCAGCCCCATATTACCCCCAAAGTTCATGCAAATGTGAGTGGTCTGGGTCTGAGATGCTTTGCTGAAGGGCCCTGCCCTTTATCTGCTACCACAATTGAGAGAGCTGTGGCCAAGAATTTCTTAACTAGAACAGCAATAGCACAAGTACTAGCCATAAGTTTAAACAGATGGGAGTACATGAAAATAATTTTTTTTTAGAATAGCCAAGGAAACAATCAATAACATTGACACAGCCAACATGATAAAGAATACCTTCTCCAGGTCTCTTCAGACAAGGAGATAATAGGTACAAATTGCAAAGACATTTAGAAGTAAATACCACTCAAAGCTGACAATCAGTAAATGAGCAAATAAACTGAAGGATTTTTTATAATTATGAACATAAATATTTTAATTTTTTTAAAAAAAATTATAACCAACTGGAATAAAAAATCAAAACTTCTTCATTTTTTTCTAGTCATTTCTTTTAGTTTTTGAGATAATATAATTATCTCATTCCCCAGTTTTCTCTGTCTTCAAACATTCCTATACACTGCCCACTAATCTCAAATTTAATCATCTTTGGCATTAATTACTGTCATATGAATTTATGCACATGTATAAATTTGGGTTCCCAAATATACCCTCAGTTTGTATAATGTTACATCTATGTATGGTTTAAAAGATGGCTCATTGGTATTGGGTAATTAACTGGTGGCTTTTACTGAGAAATAGTGTTTCTTTAATTCACAGATAGACAAACTCACATCAGTAAGCATATCTATCATCACAAACCTAATAACACATATTTGATAAAATGTGGAGAGAATTTGTACCCCACTGATGATACAGATAGCAATTAATATAGCCACTATGGAAACGTCTGGAGATTTCTCAAAAGTAAAATTGACTCCCACATGATCTATCCATTTCAGTGGTCATAAACCCAGAAGACTCCATAGACTAATGTAAGGATATTTGTAATTCCCATGATTATTGCTGAGGTATTTACCATAATAAGGAATTGGAATCAACCTAGTTTTTCATCTAAAGAAGGAATTTGAAAATAACAGGAAAATGGATGAATTTCAAGTGTATAATATTTAACATGATCACATAATATCATAAAACACATGCTATTTCTTATATGCTAAATGTATCTAGTATTATATGTACACATGTAAAAATGTACATGTGAGTACAGAATAACATGAAGAAACGCAAAGAAAGATTAAGTATAAGGCAAGGAAGAAGTGCATAATTTAGTTAATTTTCAGTATTATGAACGAGGGTATGAATCTAGTATCTTTTTAGTGCTAATTCTGTCAGGGATGTACGTCATTTGGTTCATGTATAAGTGCTTAAAGTATATTTGTATGTAAAGATGTAAACTTTAATGCGATGTTCCATAGGTTACATTCTGACTATGTCTTGTAATTACAAAGAAGACTGTTGAATTCCTTGTCTTTGATTCATTTTTATTTGTGATCTGTTTTCCAAGACTCTTATAATAAAATTTATAAAATTATTAAGAAAAATAAAAAAGACATTTATTGTAGGAAGCAATGACATTTATACTGCCTAAATGAAAGGGGAATTAAACCTTGCTCAGAAAGACTTTGCTCCGTGAGTTGTGAGCTTCAAAGGCTCATCACTGAATGATGATAATTGTAGTTTTCTATTGTTTGATGAGAACTTTCTAGTAGATTCCAAATTCATTGCATTAAACTGTGCTATTTAGCACTGTTTGCCTAGATTCCAGTATTTATGTACAGCATTATATGTTTAACAAAAGAAATATAAATTTAGATAATTGAGAAAATAAAGCACAAATATTAAGAAACTTTTCAAGTTAAAATTAAAAACTCTGTGTTGCAAGAGCTAACTTAATATCACGGACAACTAAGAGTATAAAATGTTATTACATACAGAACTGATATATTTTAATATCTGTATTAATAAATATATCAAAAATATCTTTAAATCTGAAAAATGTACAAGCATTTTGCTGACATTTGCTGCATGAGTATAAAATTTTATTTTCACCAGTAATTTAAACATCATAAAATAATATACATGGTGAAATTGTAAAGAAAAGCAGCAGTATTACATTATCTGTGAGAATATTAATCATCATTGTATTGAGAAAATTGTTGGAAACATTCAGTTCTGGTCTTTATGACACACATAGTTGACCTCAGCACCGGATGGTAAAGCAGGACGAACTCTTTGAATTCAAGGCCACCCTGGGTTACAGAAAGAGACTGTGTTAAGAAAAAGAAGCAGGGGAAGGAATAATGAAACATGAAAAAAAATAAGTAACGTTATCATGAAAGACTTCTACATACATCTAAAATCACATGCTAATGAATGTGGTGAGTACTGCTGATTGATTTATTTAGTTTTCTCCAGGATATTGCTACTATGCAGTATATGGTATTCTGTGATATTTGTGATTAACGTTGAGTTTTAAATTGCAACAGTGAAATGCATTTTTGTCAGTTTTGACCTGCTACTGAAATATTCAGAGATAAGAGAATTCACAAATAAATTCTTATTTTGGTATTGATTGTGGAGACATCAGTACAGCTCTGATGTCTGTAATGGACACTTCCTAATTCTAAATTATAGACTGTGCTGTCAGTTCTTACAGAGTAACAGTCCTGGTTTCTAATTCAAAATGACTAAGGTGACTTTTAAATGAAAAATAGGTGTACTTTAGCCTTCTGAATAATTGTGGAATTGTGAGCCTGTGTGATAGAGGCTTTCCACAGAGATCTCTGGCCTGGCCTGGCCTGGCCTGGTTCAAGAGCTCAGGCAAAGAGAAGCAAGCATGGGTGGGAAGGAGAAGTCACTTTAGCCCCTCATCTGCCACTGCAGTTGTCCTCCCTTCCATCTCTGGCATGTCTTCCAGGCTACTCAGTTGCTCTGGGCCACCCTGTACTGAGGCGGTCTGGCTGAGCCTACAAGAGACTAACCAGCCAGTGAGGAGTGTGGCACAGAATTAGGCAGCATTTCGGGAGAGTAGACCTCTTCCCCAAGTGTAACAGCTCTTAGAACAAAAGGATGAGATGATGGAATAGATCTTTTGCACACCTTTAATCCCCTGGATATGATTTGTATACAGTTTGGGGGATATAAAAGTTTGAAAGCAAGTATTTCTCATTGGTTTGGGCTGAGAGCTTGGGGAATCTTTATTTGCATGTAGTAAGGCTTGGTACTGATAATACGTGACCAATATTAAACACCTCTCCTGTGGGGGCCTGTGGGAGGTTGTGGCTGAAATTGGAGCTAGGGACCCAGGAGGCATGGTCAAACACCTTTCCTCCCATGCTCCCATGCAGGGAGAAATTACCACCCACTGGGTCTTCAGGATTCCAGACCTCTTACTCAACCTGGACCAGGTGCCTGCACAGACCACTGCCCCATAAATTCCCCCTTTTCTTTTTATAAGGGAGAGGTGTTATCAGAATAACTGTCTACTATGTTGGGAACAGTTTGATACTGAACTAAGACCTGATTGGTAGTGATTTTTGCTATGCTACTCATCCGCTGCTTTAGAAACCCCAATGAAGAAGCTAGAGAAAGCACCCAAGGAGTTGAAGAGCTTGCAGCCCCTTAGGACGAACAACAATATGAACTAACTAGAACCCTCAGAGCTTCCAGGGACTAAAATTCCAATGAGAGAGTACACATGGTGGGACTCATGGCTCCAGCAGCATGCACATAACAGAAGATGGCCAAGTCGGTCATCAATGAGAGGAGAGGTTCTTGTCTCTGTGAAGGTTCTATGCCCCAGTGTAGGGGAATGCCAGGACCCAGTAAGCAGGAGGGAGTGGTGTGGTGAGCAGGGGGAGCAGAGGGATGGGGGAGAGAACAGGGGGCTTGTTTTAGTTTTTTTTTTTTTTTTTTTTTTTTATTATTGTTGTTGTTGTTGGAGGGGAACCTGGGAAAGGAGATATTGTAAATAAAGAAAACATCTGTGTACTCAGTTCAATGGATGGCTGTGAGCCTCTATGTCTGTATTAGTCAGGTATTGTCAGAGCCTTTCAGGAGACAGCTATATTTAGGCTGACTTGTCCTTCCTTCAGTCTCTGCTCCATAGTTAATCTCTGCAACTCCTTCTGTGGGTATTTGGTTCCCCCTTTTAAGAAGGAATGAAATGTCCACCTTTTGGTCTTCCTTCTTGAGTTTCTTGTGGTTTGTGGGTTGTTCTTCCTATATTCGAAACTTCTGGGCTAAAAACCACTTATCAGAGAGTGCAAACCATGTGTGTTCTTTTGTGATTGGGTTACCTCACTCAGGATGATAGTCTCCAGATCCATCCATTTCCCTAAGAATTTCATAAATTCATTGTTTTTAATAGCTGAGTAGTACCTATGGAGCTGAAGGGTTTGCAGCCCCTTAGGACGAACAACAATATGAACTAACCAGTACCCTCAGAGCTCCCAGGGACTCAACCACCAACCAAGGACTATATATGCAGGGACTGATTGTTCTGGCAGCATGCATAGAGTAGAGGATTGCAAATTCTATCATCAATAGGAGGAGAGGACCTCAGCCCTTTGAAGGTTCTGTGCCCCAGTATAGGGGAGTGCCAGGGCCAGTAAGTGGGAGAGGGTGGGGTGGCAGGCATGGGGAGGGTGGAGGCAAAAAGGGTTTTTTCTTGTAGTTTTTGTTTGTTTGTTTGTTTTTTAAGGGGAAACTGGGAAAGGAGAAATTTACATGTAAATAAAGAAAATACCTAATTAAAAAAAAAGAAAACATCTAATTTAAAAAAGAAAGAAAGAAAGAAAGAAAGAAAGAAAGAAAGAAAGAAAGAAA
>JADRCD010144562.1:21738-50742 GCA_019843815.1 Montemys delectorum
AAAGAAAGAAAGAAAGAAAGAAAGAAAGAAAGAAAGAAAGAAAGAAAGAAAAGCAAGGCTACAATGGCTAGTTTGGGGTCAAGGAGTGAAAGAACCCAGGATACCAAGGGGTTAGAGGACCAAGGGGTAGGGGTATTTGGATCATAGCATGCCTGGAGGGTCCCCTGGTGTTCTTTAAGCATTTGCATATCTTGGTCTACCAGCCCAGATTCATTGACATAAAAGCCACATTCCTCGCTCAGAAAAACACAAGTCACTCCCTGTTCAGCAGCAAGTCCAGGGCTCTCCAGTTTTGGAGAGCAACTCCTGCAAAGGAGGTTATCTGGCATGGAAGAGACTCAAGGCTGTCAATAGTAGAAGCCATCGCCTGGTCAAGCTTGTCTTGGAAGTCCCTGGCTAGATGATGTGTTTGGACTCGGGCTGTTCCAGCTGTTCCTGTTGCACCCAGTGAAACAGCAAGGCCTAGTCCAATGAGTAGAAGGATGACTATCTCTCTCTTCTTCTGGCTTTCTCCAATCTGTGAAGTGAGTTCTTTAGGTTTGTAGAGATAAACCTGGAGGACAATTATCACGGGAGTGCAGGAGCCTTGAAAAGGGGGGTTAAAACAGGCAATGGTGGTGCCTTTGCACCAGAGGAGGGCAGGAGGGTTAACACATACTGATTTGGTGATGGTGATGTCATGGATACATGTAAGATGGGGTTTTGAGGTGGGCCCTACAAGACAAGGGGGTGAGGGATAGGTCAAAGATAGGAATGTCTTGTTTGTTCCTCATGGGTAGGGTTCCATGGAAGTTGTAAAGGGAAATGTTAATGGGAATGACTGCTAATAATGGTTTGGAGAGAGAAGCACAGAAATAGCATTGGGAGGAGTTGGGGTGGGTTGTTAAAGGAAGGAGGTCAGCTGCATATTGGATGTATTATAACCAGGAGAGGGTAGTCTGCAGCTCCTTCTGAGACTGATTTTCCTGTTGGATAATATTAACATGGGTAAAGGCTGATTTGGAGGCAGGAATAAACTCACAAGTGATGTACATGTCAGCAACTGGGTATTGGCATAGCCATTGGAGCAAAGTTTACCATGACTCTGGCCCACCAATGTTCATCCCATGGATTGCTAATGGAGAGTAGCAAATGAGTGTTAAGTTTAGTGAACATGGCCATCACTATTGGTGGATTCGATTCTGCATCTCCAGTATCTGCAACCTCCATATGTGGAGACCTTTTGGAGACATTCACCTGTGTTTTGGTAAGGGAAACAGAGAAAGGGACTGGGGGTAGTGGAGATGGTATCTGGGTATAGAGGGATCTCAATCATGGTTCAACATCCTTCCAGTGGACAGTCCTGGATCCCTATAATATTGATGTGTCCATTGTAGGTTTTCCTAGCATAGAACCTCCAGTGGTAAGTATTTGGAAGGCTAAGGAGAGGCTGAGTAATAGCAAAGTTAGCATGAAGAATAACAAAAACAGCCAAGAGAATAGATGAGAGGGGGGCATGTGGAGGGCACATGGCCTGGGCAGCAGTGACCAGGTCATAGATGTCCTTCCAGAAGATCTTGTTGTCCTGCTGGGTGTGGTGCTTCCTAGGTCTCCTCCTCTTCTTCTTCTGTCCATGATCTGCCAGCAAGAGGAGGGCCATCATCTTCTTGGTTGGTGAGGTGGTGTCGGATATTTTTGGTGGGAACCCAGATAGGCCTAGGCTGGTCCTTTGGGATACTACAAGTGAAACCCCTCGCAGTTGTAAGGAGGGGGTCTGGTACCTTCCAAATTCTATGTAAAGGGTCTTGCCATTGTACTAGGATGGGGAGGAGGTTAATTTTGGTGTGTGCCAATGGAGGGAGATAGGAGGATGTTTGGAGTTTTTATAGGTATTAAATATGTTTAGGGTAGTCAGAGCCATCATTAATTGTACATTAGGGGGGATATGTGGTGCTTTTTGTTTTAGGAGTTGGGCCTTTAGAGTTTGATGTGTTCTTTCTATAATTCCTTGGCCCTGGGGGTTGTGGGGAATTCCCGTATGATGGGCAATTTCCAAGTGTGTGCAGAAGGTTTTGAACAGAGAGCTAGTGAAGGCTGGACCATTATCAGTTTTTATCTGTTGAGGAATGCCCATATAGCAAAGGTAGAGAGCATATGGTGGATCAATCTTTTTGAGTTTTCACCTGTTTTGGCTGTAGCCCATACAAAATACGAGTATGTATCTATGGTAACAAAAACATATTTCTGTATACCGAATTGGGGAGTAGGGGTGACATAAATTTGCCATAGCACATTGGACTTAATGCCTCAGGGATTGGTGTCCATCATTTGTAAAGCTGGGGTGGTAATAAGTGATGCACAAGAGAAGCATGTCTTTACTATCCTTTGGAGTTGAGCAAGAGGGATGTGGGGGAGCAGGCATGAAGCCCCTTTATATTTGTGTGTGTGTGTGTGTGTGTGTGTGTGTGTGTGAATGAAATTGATCTGCTTGTTCAGTAGAGGCCATGAACATCCCTGTTGAGGGGACCTGGCAGGGGACTGTGAGATCGGACATGCTGGATTTAGATGGAGGAGTCTCTTTCCTGTAGGAGGGTGAAGACTTGCATGAGTAGAGGAGAAAACGGGTTAGCGTCAAGTTTGATGGAGGATCTTGACATCTAGGTGAGCAAATTGACAGCATATATACACTGTCTAAAAAGAGGTTGAGGGGGTCCTTGACTTCTTTTAGAGCTAGATAGATTGCATATTATTCCTTATATTTGGGGGGATTGATTGGGTAGCTCTTTGAATTGGGTGGTAGGGGGTTCATCCTCAGGGAAGTAGTATAGTATTGCTGTGGCTCCCCTATTTCCCTCATCAGTAAATACTGAGGGGGTTCTTCCTATGATCTCTTTTGAGAATAGTTTAGGAGGCAGCCATCGCAACAGAAGGAGGGCAGAGGCCCATTTTTCTTCAGGATAATGGTTGTCAATTTGTCCTGGGAATCCTATTTAACTGATAGCAAAGCAGGAGTGACTTTTGATTAGTCACTGAGAGGGAGAAGGGGATGTTAAAAATGTCAGGTTCTTTTCCTAGAGTTTGTAGGGAGGGCTCTATTCCTGCCATTTTTAATCATGCTAGTGAGTGCATGAACCTCATTTAAAATTTGTGTGCACCACCCATCGGGGTTTGGAGCCACTCTAGCACCCCCTGATGTTGGTAAAGGGCTCCCAGAAGTGTAGGGGAGGAGTTAAAGAGGAGGAGCTGTTTAGGTTTTGTTGGATCATACCTAGCAGGAGCCAGATCTTTTAGGGTTGTATTGACAGAGTTTAGAGCTTGGATTGCCTCCAGGGACAGTGTTCACTGGAAGGAGGGACTTTGTCTCCTTTCAGGAGGTTGAAGAGGGGTTGGAGGGCGCTTGTATGAAGGGGGAGCCAGGGTCAAAGCCAATTGAGGTTGCCCAGAAATGTCTGGAGGGAGGTAAGAGGTAATTTTTGAGGGAAGGAAAAGGTGTGTTTGAGGGGACTTATTGCAGTAAGGGAGATCTATGTCCCTAAAACTGAAATGGGCAGAATAAGTTGGATTTTGTGAGGGGCTATTTTGAATTCTAGGCAGATAGGGGAGGTATTAACTGATCCTTAAGTTGGGAGGGGGAGGCAGAAGTGTCTCCCCACACTAATATGTCATCCACATAATGATAGACATTGAGTCCTTTGTCTAAATCGGGTTTTAATGCAGTGGCTATAGCTCCTGACAAATGGTTGGACAGTTAGCCATTCACTATGGGAGAATAGTCCATTCATATCATGAGGATGAGCCAGAGTTGTTAATGGAGGGTACTGAGAATGCAAAGCGTTCACAGTCTCGCAGGTAAAGAGGGATGGATAAAAAACAGTCTATGCCTATTGCTAACAGGGGAACATTGGCAGGAATGGCTGAGATGTGGGGGTAACCCTCTTTGTGAGGAGCCCCATATTTGCATGGTTTTGTTAATTGCCCTTAGATTTTGTAATAATCTCCATCCTCCAAATCATTTTTTATAGCAAACACAAGGGTATTCCGTGGTCTGTGGGAGGGGCAGAGATGTTGCAGCAATAGCTGTTCTTCTACCAGCTGTGTGAAGGTTCTAAACTTATCCCTTGATAGAGGCCATTGTGGGACCCAGATGGCTTCATTGGAAAGACAGTCAAGGCAGGGAGTACTAAATCTGACAGTGGCCCCTAGAATTGAGGGTGATTTGGAGGGGGAGTTTTAGGGTCTCCTTGAGTATTATCTTTATAGGTAACGTCCTCTATTGTAATGTGGCTTCCTTCTGGGTGGATGGTAAGAACCACCTCAAAGGCTTGTAAAATATATCTTCCTAGAAGATTGGTGGCTACTTGAGCCACCAGGGGGTGTATAAGGCCAGTAGCCCCATCCAGGTCTTCCCACTTGTAAGCCTGTTTAGTGATGAATATGTGAGAGGTACCACCTATGCCTAAGAGCTGGGGCCTAGGGATCAGTTGCCAGTTATGTGGGATCTCTTGCTGTCTTAAAATTGTCCTGTCTGCTCCAGTGTCAATAAGGCACTTGAATGGTTTGTTGTCTATTTTAATGGTTAATTTTGGATGGGAGTCTTCTGAGATGCTGGACACTCACAAGGCTTCTATGGAGCAGTTGTCCCTCTTACTGTTGGGGCTGAGGGCTGCCCTGTCTGGAGTTTAAAGGTTCCTGTGGCTTACCATCCTTATCATATATAGCAGTATAGTATTTCCTTCCGTGGAAACCTTTTCTGCAGTGGGGGCAGATTGTCTTAGTGGGATTATATTCTGCTGTGGGCAGAGAGTTTTGTGGGCATTCATTCCTCCAATATCCTGCCTCTCCACATTTGAAGTAAATTCCTTGTGTTTGTACTGCTGCTATAAATGCCTGAGCCCTGGATGTAATCTGGTGTGATATAGTTCCTATGTCTTTGGTGGTCACAATCCACCTATTGTGATGTTCTTTCCAGAGGCCCTGACAAGCAAGTCTGGATTCAGAAGTCATGCCCTATGCATTGTAGAATTGCAGCTAAGATTGGCAAAAAAAAAAAGGAAGAACAAAAAAAAAAAAAAAAATCATGGGAGGGTATTTTTCCTTCTCGGGTATCTTTGTTTTTGATGAGAGAAGCTACTCAGATTTATGAGTCTAAGCTATAAATATTATCCTTGGCCATGCATGGCACTATCTGAAGGACTTCTTCCCAAAACAAGGAGGCTTATTCTTTGACTATCTTTATTCCATGGTGTTTTAGTAGGGTACATATTTCCCTGGCCTGGAGTGATTTTTATGGGATGGTGAGTCGGCACAGACCATTGCCCCACATAGAATCTCTCTCTTCTTCTCTCTCTTCCCCTCTTCTTCTCTCCCCCTCTCCCCCTCTCTCTCCTGTCATATACATTCACACTCACATGTTCATATATATTTACATTAATATCTTTTTATGCAAGTAACTAATTTGTTATATGTTTGGTTGCATACGGTTAAAAACATTGGCAAACATATTATTTGAGATATAAAAGATAAACAGGATCAAGATTGGTTTCCAGTTCTTGTTATATAGGCAATGTCGATCCAATTTTATTATAGGTCCTGTTAAGACATGCCAGTTCATACTGGATCTGTGGATACAGATGTAATTAACAATTGTCACGAGGAATTAAATAGAATTGAGGTAGAATTTTACTGGAAAAAATGCAAGTATAAAATCAAGATCATGAAAATTATTATATTGAGATTTTGCTTGTCTGCTTTTATCTAATGGGTGGAAAAGTAATAAGCAGTGTCTTAAAGTATTCCTATCATCGATTTATAAAAAATCAGGCGGAAAACCTGAGGGCTGAAGCAGCTGAAATAATAATCAACTCTAATTTTTGTTATTTAAAGAATTATAACTCAGTTATTATATACAGCTTAACACATCTTTGTTTGTTAATTTTTGTGTAACAGATATTTAATTAGAAGAGAACAATCAACCAAGATCCTGACTGTTGATATTTGACAGGAAAGAAATCTCCAAGCACCAAAATTCTCCATTTCCCCGTAAGCTCTGACTAGCAATGGGAACTTTATCTTAGAAAGAAATACTACTTCCTCTCAAGCCAGAGTCTCTATCCTCTATCAATTTACAATTAAAACTAAAATTATATTCCAAAATACTTCAAACAAAAGCATAAACAATTATTAAAATTGCTGTCCTTTGGGGCTGAAGAAATTAAGATTAATTCCCCGTACCCACACTGGCTGGCTCACAAACACTTGTAATTCCAGCTACACAATGTCAAACGCCCTCTTCTGGTCTTTACGGGCACTGCACCCCTATTCATACCCTCACAGGGAAAAACATACATATTCTATTTTTTAATGTAATACTTTGACAATATTCTTATTTTAGACAAAAGTAATTCAATATAAAGGCATGTAAGCAATTATTCTTCTCCTGTTATTCAGAAGTTTGAATAACAATGAATTGAGGACTTAATATAAACAGTAGAAAACTGTCATTTACATTTAAATATTGACACTTGCAATTCTTTTTTATACTTATTATTTTAATACCAGTCACTATTTACATATTGGTTCCCAGATTTCTATTGACATAGTATAATGTTTATGCAATTAACATTATCATATTTAAATATACTGATTTGTATATTCATAATTAGGTATATCATGCTATTCAAATAGTTGTATATATGAATATGCAAGTACATACATTTTAATTATCCTCACATATATTTATTCAGATATAAAGGATTTGGAAAACATTTATATTTAAGGTATTTTAACTACTACCTTAAACTTGTTGAGAGACATTTTAATCTTCTTTTAATATATGCACACACTATATCAGAATAAATGAAATGTGTAAATTTTTAGGTTGCAAAATATGTAAATATATATTTTCAAATTTGTTGTTAAAGTCATAAAAAGTAGTTTTTAATGGTTAAAATCATAAAATGTAGTTTGTAATGATTATAGAAACTAAATCTGATACTCATCCTTCCTGAGACTAAATATGTAAACACAGTTCTTTCACTTATAGAACTTTTACAGTTTTATGTTTTACTACCGTGTAGCATTATTACATCTGAAATGTATTCATGTAAGAATAAAATCTCCCAATACCAAAATTTCCCGACTCCCCTTGAGCTCTGACTGGCAATGGAAATGTATCTTATAAGGAAGTGCTACTTCCTTTCATGCTAGAAGTTGTACTCTCTATCAATATACAACTAAAACCAAATTTATATTCCAAAATACTTCAAACAAAAGCATAACCTCCCCCCTCTCTCCTTATATATATAGTAATTTCAAAGTGCCATTTATGTAATATTTCATTGTTTCCTATGATTAACATTGTTAAGTCTAATACAATAGCAAATTGACTGCTCTTTCTATTTTTCCTCCTAAAACAGGTTTTCTTTGTGGCCTTGGCTGTTCTGAAACTTATTCTGTAGGCCAGGCTGTCCTTAAACTCGCAGAGATCTGCTTGCCACTGCTTCTCTAGTGCTGGGATTAAAAGCATGCACCACTAATGTTCACATACTAGACATACACAACTTGTGTCGTGGAGGAAGAATCATGGTCACAGCAGATACCTGGTCCTGGATAATGATACTGACATCAACATTACATGACCTGCTCAGGCTCTCTGTCAGAAACAGAGGTACACTTCATTGAGAAGTACATTTTATTAGTATGAAACTTCCATCAACACTATGGAACAGACAACTCTACTGAGACCAAAGGTACTTCTATGAATTCTGACAAAATATTAAAACAATATCTATGAATAATGCAACAATGAATATAAAGGAAACTAAAGAAGGATGATTTGTATTCAATTTTTGGAAGACTATATTCCCATTTGTCTATAAAATTATCATAAACATCATGATTGTGGTGGACTTTGCTGATGATGCTCTGCCAATAGCTAAAGGAAATCTTGGAAACACAGTTGCATGTTTGTTAAAGCCACTGATAGTGTTTCTCTTCATTATCAATATATGGACTTATATCTCCCCTCCAATAACAGACTAAGAGATAACATCCTCTCGGAAGGATTTATGTTTTTGATTATGGAATACCACCTCTTAATATACTATTATTTGCTATCTGGTGACTGATCTGACACTTGTTGTCTATGCTTCCTTTGTTAGCTGATATTCTCCATGCATATTTTATAACATTATTTTCAAAATTTTTAATTTTTTATAGCTTTTGCTTGTGGTACTAGGGATTTTGTTCATCTGTGTATCCTAACTATGATTTTCTCATACAGAGCTGAAACCTGTGCTCTACCTTAAGTCAAAAAGTAGAAATTACAACCAGAATTTCCTTTAATCTTGAAGAATCTAGAACATCTAGACAAAGGTAAAATTTTTGTAGTCCATTTTTCTTGAATTGGGAACACAGGTAAAACATTATGCTTCTCTTACAGGAAAGGGAGAGTAAGAAAGAAGAGGACTATTCCAAGGGCAAGATGTGGAAATTTACATTATTTTCCTCCAACATTTTAGGTCCACAATTTTCTTTCCCTCTACTGTATCCTAAAGACCTAGTTCAGCTTTGATAACATGAACACTGCAGTATTTTCTCTAGAAGATTTCAAGGATAAATGAAACAAATTTGATCTAGTTACACCAAAATGTAGTGTATGAGAAAGAGAAAAATGACAAAAATCTTTACAGAAAGAACTTGGACAGAACTACATTAAAATTAAATCAATGTGAGTGTTTTCAATAGGAAGTCTCCTAATAATTACTGTGTAAAACACATCTCTCTAAGAGGAAATATTCATTAAGAGGTAAGTTTTATCTCAATTAGCTCAGTGGTCGCTTTATGTCCCAATCGATAAATTCAAATGTTCCACACAAATCAATCAAAATACTCTTTGTGAACTGGTAGAGAAACACATTGCTAAAGCATTGGCTTGATGGGAAGCAGCTTGCTGTTTGTAAAGATAAAAGAATACAGTGTGATTATTATCATGTAAATGACTGACATATACCATTTAATAAAATCTAAAACAACACAAAAACACGATTGTAATTTACCAGCCATCTAAAAGTCTCTAGACCACCCCTACTTTCAGCGAGAGGATGGAGGGCTCTGAGGACATTTGGAGGAACATTTAACTAAGTGGAATCTCATCAGGAAGCACTTCAAAGAAGTGCTTTGTAATGTTCAAATATAAATGTTCTTTGAAGACCTTTCTTTTATCTAGCTCACTATTAAAATGCTCCCCTAACCCTTCCCTTCCCCTAATCCAAAGCTAGTTAATCATATGATCCTGCTGAATAAACTTTGATCCTACGTATTGATTTAAGTCAGATTTTTACATTGAGGCAAATTTGACCTTGGAAAAAATTATAAACTGCACAGACATCAATGTCTCCTCCCCAAAAAGTTCATGTCTATTTTAGCATATTGATTTTGATATTACTAATTGTCTTTCTCACTTCATGTTTGTGCAAGTTCTTCATCCTCTCTATAAAGGTTGCTAATCTCAGACATTATGAAATATTATGGGACATATAGCATTTTCCCACCTCCCTTTCTCTGAATATTGTGAATTTACCTTTTCTGTACCTCTTTGGACTATTTTTTATTTGACCTTTAATTCATTAATGTGAACAGTTTGGAGAATATCTGCTCTATAATTTTGATATATTCAGATGTCAATCTTGTATTTTCCTGTACATATAATATATTATACATTGTATATGATGTTTTATGTTATGGCCTTTTTAAATAGAATACACTAATGGTTCCTTCCTTTAGTAAGCAATTTCTACACTTGTTCCTTTAATTTTTTTGGGGGGGGATAATTGTTTAGCTAGCACATAGTGTAAAGAATCCTGTAGTTGTGTTACCTTATTTTCTTAAAAGAAGGACCATTTAGGAAGCACCTTTCGAAAAAGAAAATGAACACATTTAGAATTAAATGGATAACTAATGAGATACTACCCCAAGCATTTTCACCACTTTCACTGTAGGTTCTACTTAATGCAAAGGATTCTCAAAATAATTTCCTTTTCTTGATGGGGAGGTAGTTCAGTCAGTAAACTGACTGTCGTTTACTTGAATACCTGAATTGGTGTCTGCCAAACACATGCAAAATATCAAACTGGAGATCTTTATATCCCCATCGTTGGGGGGACAAAGAATCAGGCAGATCCCTGAAGTTCACAGTCTAGTCAAACAGTGGAGTTGAGCACATGAAATTTCAACAACTTGGTTTTTAAAACAAGGCCTGCATAATGAATGACAATACCAGTTCACTTTTCTTTTTCTTTTTTATTTTTATTTTTGATTGAATATTTTCTTTATTTACATTTCAAATGTTATCCCCTTTCCTGGCTTCTCTCCCTCCTGGAAACATCCTATCACACCCTCCCTCCCCCTACTTCTATGAAGGTATTCCTCCACCCACCCACTCACCCACTTCTACCTCCCTGCCCTCTATTCCCCTACAATGGAGCATCTATCGAGCCTTCAGATGACCAAGAACCTCTCCTTCCATTGATGCATGACAAGGTCAGCCTCTGCTACATATGCAGCTGGAGCCATGTGTACTCCTTTGTTGATGGTATAGTCCCTGGGAGTTCTGGGGTGTCTGGTTGGTTGATGTTGTTCTTCTTCAAGTCCTTCAGTCCCTTCTCTAACTCCAAGGATGCCACAGCTAGGTCAAGAGCTTCGGGCAGCTAAGCAATTTATCCTGACAGAGGAAGAATCAGTTTTCTCCACAGAGAAGATTCTGAGAGGTTATCCAGTTCCAAGGGGTCACCTCTAAACAAATGTGGGTAGAAGCACCTCGTATTTGTGTCAGTAGATCTCATATTTCTATCAATACATGTATAGGTAAGTAAACAGGATAATTAAAGATGAAGAAGTAATTCATATGAGAGGGATGGTGTGGAAATGGAAGAAGTGGGAAGGGAGGTCAGGAAAGGATTGAAATGGCGTAAGTGTAGTAGTGATATAAAAATTCTTAATAATAAACTACCAAATACATTCTTAAAATGTCCAAATGATAAATGAAAAAGAGCAGAATTTTCTGACAAAAATAAATCAGCTATGTAATATAAAGATAAGTATTTATTGAAGGATGTTGAACTATCCATAAAGCAAAAGAGTCCTACATGGCCTGGGTAGAGAGGACCAATCTCCCAGGGTTAGGTTCCATTTTCAAAATTGTCCAGTTTTATTCTAAGAATAGGATTATAATCCATGTGATTTTCTGTGCTTTCTAATTTAAATATGAAGTTATAGTTTGTATCTAATAATTATGACTTATGAAACAGTTTACAGTATCTGTCAGTGAATAACAAGTATAGTTTTAGTATTTTTTAATCTGTTTTTAGTTACTCCAACACGATCCCTGGTACTGGGTTGTTGGAAGAACAAGAAAGGAGAGGGTTGTTTGCTGAACTCATCCTTTGGGAAGGTGGATTTTTAAGCAGCAAGGTTTCTGCTAGGGCTGTGTCACCTCATGAGAGATGGATCCACAGTGTCAGGCTGGTGCAGACAGGAGTGAACAGAAGGCTAAAGTGGCAGCCAGTGAAAGGGAGCTACCCAGGTTTGTTTACTGGAATTCCTTCTGAGAACAGTGCCCCTCAGAACTTCCAGTTACTATCAAATTCTAGGATGTTCACATAACAAATGGTATTACCATACCTTTAAGAAATTTTGAATATATAAACAATAAAAGATAAAACACTCCAGTATAGCTAATTTTTAAAAGCTTCTCTCTAATTATTTAATTATTTTTACTTCTTAAGGTACTGATTTTCCTTTTTCTATGGCTGGCTCAGAATTTATTTTTTAGTCATTACTTGAGTTGAACATGCAGTAATTTTCTTGCATCTGTCTTGGATATTTACAAGTATTAGCCCCATACCTGGCTTCTTAGTTACCCTTTTGAGCTTTCCATTTATCTTACATATCTTCCATTTTTCATAAAAATATACATATTAAGTAATTTATTTGAAAGTAATCAAATGATATTCTTTTTGTGAGTAATATATTTTAATGTTTTCTCGATATTTATTTATTTATTAACATATTGATTTTCCCTGTATTTATTTATTTATTATTTATTTATATACCTTAGCTCAATATTTACAAAAATGAGGTTTAGAATATATTTTACACAATCATATAACATATTCTATTTGGTATACATCCATAGCTTGGAGAATGTTTAAATTATTTCAAAGAACACTTTTAAAAAATCTTTTATTTGTTTAATTATTTATTAATAAACTCCAGATTTTATTCCCCTCCCAGTCCTCTACATACTTCCTCCCCATGCCCTGTTTCCACGAGGATGTACCCACCTCCTAACATACACCCCACCAGACCTCTAAACTCCCTGGGGCCTCCAGTCCTCTGCTGTATATGTGTTGGGGACCTCATATCAGCCGGTGTATGCTCCCTGGTGGGTGTTCCAGTGTTTGAGAAATCTCAGGGGGTACGGGTTAATTGAGACCTCTGGTCCTCCTACAGTGTCATCCTCCTCCTCAGCTTCTTCCAGCTTTCTCCTAATTCAACGACAGGGGTCAGCATCTTCTGTCCATTGGTTGGATGCAAACATCTCCATCTGACTCTTTTAGCTGCTTGTTGAGTCATTCGGAGGGCAGTCATGATAGTTTCCTTTTTGTGAGCACTCAGTAATAGTGTCAGGTCTTGGAGCCTCCCCTTGAACTGGATCCCACTTTGAGTCTTTTGCTGGATCTTCTTTTCCTCAGGCTCCTCTCCATTTCCATCTCTGCAGTTCTTTCAGACAGGAACAATTATGGGTCAGACTTTTAACTGTGGTATGGCAACCCCATATCTCACTTGGTGCACTGTCTTCCTGTTGGCGGTGGGCTGTACAAGTTCCTTCTCCCTACTATTGGGCATTTCATCTAAGGTACCTCCCTTTGATTCCTGAGAGTCTCTTATCTCTGTTGCATTTTGGAAGGTCTCCCAAACCTTCTATTTCCTGAGGCTGCCCGTTTCCATTCTTGCCTCACCACTCTAGCATCCCCTTAAACTGGGGTATCAAGCCTCCAAAGGATCAAGGGCTTCCTCTCCAATTGATGCCAGATAAGGTAATCCTTTGCTTTATACGTAGCTGGAACCATGAGCCCCTCCATGTCATATGTGGCTGGAGCCAAGGGTCCCTCCATATATACTCTTTGATTGGAGAGCTATCCCATAGGAAGATCAGCAGTCTCAACTGACCTGGAGCCCTGAGATCTCTCAGACCCTGAGCCACCAACCAGGCAGCATACACTAACTGGTCTGAGGCTCCCAACACATATACAGCAGAGGACTGCCTGGTGTGTCCTCAGTGAGAGAAGATATGCCTAACCCTTGAGAGACTTGAGGCCCCAGGGAGTGGTGAGAACTGTTGCCAGGGTTGTGGGGGGCACATCCTCTTGGAGAAAGAGGGGAGGAGGAACAGGATAAGGAACTATGGAAGGTCAGACTGGGAGTGGGGTAATGTCTAGACTGTAAAAATATAAAAGTGATAAAGTAAAACATTGTTTCATTTTAAACCTCTTATTTAACTTTCCCCTTCCCTAAGAAATACAAATAAAATATACATTTGTACCTCAAAACGTAATTAAATATTAAAATAAAAGTAATAAAATATTACTCTTCTAATCTTAATTCAAACTAATTACTTAAATACTAACTGTTGCCATAAATAATTACTTGATTAAACATTTATACTTTAGTATTATTTTTAATTACTTAAGATTACTCTTTTGTTTTGTTTTGTTTTGTTTTTTCAAGTCAGGTTTTCCCTGTATAGCCTTGGCTGTCCTGGAACTCACTCTGTAGACTAGGATGGCCTCAAACTCAGAAATCTGCCTGCCTCTACATTCCAAGTGCTGGGATTAAAGGTGTGTGCCACCACTACCCAGCTTAAGATTTCTATTTATTATAAAATTTTTATTCCTGACTGAATGGAAACATGCATAATATCAGTATTTGAGGAATGCAACATAATAAGGAATCAGGTATAATATTTTACTGTTTCGAAATATGGCTCAGTGGTAGAAAAAATGGAAAGGCCTCCTGAGGATTGTCATTCACTCTAAATAAATATTACTACTCTTTGTCTATTTCAATAATATTTCAATGTCATATTTGGAATAAGTAGGCTGTCATGCTACTCAGCTGCATAGAATCAAGTAAAAATTTGTAGGAAATGTTTATGCAGTGCTACATTATACCATGAGAATTCGATTTATATTATGTCTTTATTTTGCTTTGAAATTACAGCTTAAGTTCTCTACTGTTCCTTATAAAGGTTTTGATTAAAATTGCTGCAAACAGTGCATCATCTAATCCTAATTAGCTGTGTTTCAACAGTTTCATCTATGTCATTAAAAAAGGTATCTTAAAAAATAATTAACACCACTTTACAAATTCCTGTTACTCCAAACCATTGTAATGGAGAAAGACAACTTTACAAAAAGCTATCTTTATTTCACAATAAAACATTATGGCCATAAAGCCTTGAAAAGATATACAATATTCAGAAAATTATGTCCATATGGCAAGTTGGTTGGTGACTCACAGTCCATAATATCACTCATTTTGCATGGCTAAGCAACTAGCCAAATGTGGAAATATAATTAGCTACAAGCTACATCTGTGAAAGGGTGTCTTGAAAATGAATCTGGTTCATGGATGATAGCAGCCTCATTAACTCTTTGGGACCCTTTGGGTGCCATTTAAAAGGCATTTTCTCCCTAATATAACTTCCATCCAACTCTAGTGGTTGCTCTTGGGTACTTACTAATTTACTTGCTAGACACCTATGCAGTATGTGGGGGAAAAGGAAGGATTCTTTTATAGTGCGGGATCTACTCATCATTCCAGTGTATCTCTCATGAACTATTTTCTCTTTTATTTTTAGAAATATCTGCAGCTAGGATGTGTATACATTAATGACTGTCTATTAAAGCCATTGGCAGTATTTCGTGCATTGTTATAGTTAGGATAAAACGAATTTATCTTGACAGTATGGATCTCAGATATTTAGAAATGATTATGTCCTATTTATTATTTGTTTGCAAAACAAATTCATATCCCTTGAATCTTTGCATTTATTTCTAAAATAGCTTGAACTCAAACAAGAAATATATACTCTACTATTAGTAAATATCTGTTCTGCAGCTCTACAGAAATAAGAGAGGGTGTATTAGAGCTGGCTTGGCCAGGTAGATATGAAACTTTTGCTATTTAAAAGCCAGAAAAGATAATATAAAAGCTGATTAACACTTGTCATTGACACTTTTTTAAATAAGAAACTGAGAATATTAAAAAATTGATGATGCTCTACATTGTATTTCACAGTTTTATTTTAATTTGTTTTTAAAATATGGAAAATGAAATTATATTTCATTTGTTGACCAAATGGAGAAACTATTTTAGTTATATGAACGGTTTGACACTTGAATTTCATAAATCTTATTATTTTTATTATTATATGTTGAAATCCGTGTCTGGACACACTACTGAAGTCCAGTATAACTGAGAAGATGATATCATGCCCGAGATTGTTGAAGTCACTGTTGCTAGGGATCCAACAGGCATAGGTTTGGGGAATCAAATTGTATGCTATGACAGCAAGTATAACTAACTCTTGAACTACCTTGTGAACCTGTCACTTGAAATTAAAATTTGTAGTAAAGTGGGGAAGAACCTCGAGCAAATAGGCACAGGAGAAAATTTCCTGAAGAGAACCACAATAGCTTCTGCTATAAGATCAAGAATTGACAAATGGGACCTCATAAAGTTGCAAAGCTTCTGTAAGGCAAAAGACACTGTCAATAGAACAAAACAGCAACCAACAAATTGGAAAAAGATCTTTACCTATATCTGATAGAGGGCTAATATCCAATGTATACAAAGAACTCATGAAGTCAGTCTCCAGAGAACCAAATAACCCTATTAAAAAATGGGGCATAGAACTAAACAAAGAATTCTCTACTGATGAACACCAAATGGCTGAGAAACACCTAAAGAAATGTTCAAGATCCTTAGTCATCAGGGAAATGCAAATCAAAACAACTCTGAGATTCCACCTCACACCAGTGAGATTGGCTAGGATAAAAGACTCAGGTGACAGCAGATGCTGGAGAGGTTGCGGAGAAATAGGAACACTCCTTCATTGCTGGTGGAATTGCAAACTGGTACAATACTCTGGAAATCAGTGTGGCGGTTCCTCCGGAAATTGGACATGGTTCTACCAGAGGACCCAGCCATACCACTCCTTGGCATATAACCACAAGATGCGCCATCATGTAATAAGGACACATGCTCCACCATGTTCATAGCAGCCTTATTTATAATAGCCAGAAACTGGAAACAACCCAGATGTCCCTCAACAGAGGAATGGATACAGAAAGTGTGGTACATCTACACAATGGAGTACTACTCAGCTATTAAAAACAATGAATTTATGAAATTCTTAGGGAAATGGATGGATCTGGAGAGTATCATCCTGAGTGAGGTAACCCAATCACAAAAGAACACACATGGTATGCATTCTCTGATAAGTGGTTATTAGCCCAGAAGTTTGGAATACAGGAAGAACGACCCACAAACCACAAGAAACTTAAGAAGAAGGAAGACCAAAAGGTGGACATTTCATTCCTTCTTAAAAAGGGGAATCAAACACCCACAGAAGGAGTGGCAGAGATTAACTATGGAGCAGAGACTGAAGGAAGGACAAGCATATAGCTATCTCCTAAGAGGCTCTGACAATACCTGACTAATACAGATGTAGAGGCTCACAACCATTCATTGAACTGAGTACACTGTCCCCAATGAAGGAGTTAGAGAAAGGTTCTATGGAGCTGAAGGGTTTGCAGCCCCTTAGGACAAAAACAATTACTAACTAGTACTCTCAGAGCTCCCAGGGACCCAACCACCAATCAAGGACTATACAGGGTGGGACTGAATGTTCTGGCAGCATGTGTATAGTAGAGTATTGCAAATTCGATCATCAATAGGAGGAAAGGACCTCGGCCTTGTGAAGGTCTTGTGCCCCAGTTTAGGGGAATGCCAGGGCCAATAAGTGGGAGAGGGTGAGGTGACAGGCATGGGGAAGGGGGAGGCAAAAGGGGTTTGTTCTTGTTGTTTTTGTTTGTTTGTTTGTTTTTTGGAGGGGAACCTGGGAAAGGGAAAATTTATATGTAAATAAAGAAAATATCTCATAAAAAATAAATAAAATTTGTGACTTTTGACTTCTACATGATTATGAGTTTTAACTGTTATATTATTTGTATCATTTAGATTTGTTCTTCATTTGCCTCATGCATGCTTGACAAGCACTCTATTATTCAGATGATTTCTTTACTATGCTATTATAATTTAAGTTATTTTAATCCTTATAGATTTTATTTCATGTATGTGAGTGTTTTGCATGTATGTATGTATGTATGTATGTGTATATCTGTACATATGTATCTCTATGTGTGCTTATGTATGTAGTCCCAAGAGGTCAGAAGAGAGAAATGGGTCCTAAGAAATTACAGTTATGCTCTTAAGCTCTTGCTCTTACTCTTACCTCTTGTCCCCCTCCCCCTCCTTTCCCTTCTCTCTCTACCTGGCCATGACCGGACTACTCTCTCTCTCTCTCTCTCTCTCTCTCTCTCTCTCTCTCTCTCTCTCTAATAAAGCTCTAAAACAAAAAAAATTACAGTTACTGGTTATTTTATGTTACTATATTAGTTGTGGGAACAGAACGTGAGTCTTCTATGAGAACATCAACTGTCTTTAACCACTAATCTATTTCCAGAATCCCTTAAAATTCATCAAACATGTAATGTCTATACATTTCTCAGTGTTCTTTCCCCCCTAAAGATAGCATGAATCACTGATTTTTGTATGGTTTTATTCCATGCATTTGTTTTCTTTTGTGTTTTAGAGAAACATCTTCAGCCAAGCATGTATTTGCAGGGTGTTTTCTGCTACAATGGATCAAAGTTTTAAAATTAATTTTAATCTTTGCTATTAATAACTTTTCACAAATATTCTATAAACACATTTCAGATCATGTATGGAATGTCCAAACCAAGAATTATTAGGAGAAAAATCACTGGAAATAAAATAGCAACAACTTTAATAGCGTAAAGCATGATTCAGACTGTATTCTTACTCTGTTATGGGATTATAACTTTGAAAATCCAGTAACCAAGGCCCAACTTGCTTAAAGTACTTTAACATAGTGAAATTCTAATTACACTATAATCAGAGAGACAGACCTTCAAAAAAAGATGTCTTTTTTCTTACATCTTTCACATTTATATGTTATTTCTGATTTTGTATCAAATATTCTTTTAAAATCCGTGTGTGTGTGTGTGTGTGTGTGTGTGTGTGTGTGTATGTGTGTGTGCACACACGCAGTACAAAAAAGCATATGCATATATTGGAATTTACATTAACAAAATTCCCTTAATTAAAACATGCGAAATTTCAGAATTTTAAGGTGGGAGGATAGTTGAATACATTGGTGTATGTCCATTGGAAATCATGTGCTCTAAAAAATCTTAATCTATAAACTTCTATTTTGTTCTGATATTTGTGTTGTCATTCTTTCTTTTAGGGAATGAGTTGTGAGGTTGGAGGCTTACTGATGAATAAATTTACCATTTATAGTTCTTTCTGAACTCTGGCTGTCTGGTTTGACTTAGCTGTTGTGGCTCATACTCCTCTCCAAGATGACTGATTCAAACTGGCTTCTCTGGGCTTTTCACTGAATTGCACTGCTTGAAAAACCTGCCTCCAAACTCCAAGAACTGCACTGCACTGACTCCACAAAATAAAAGGAACTGAACTGAACTGAACTGAACTGTGTTGAACTGAACTGCACTATTTTGAATTGAACTCACCTGAACTGTGTTTACTGAACTACCCTGCATGTAGACCTTATTGTTTGGGATGAAAAGCATGAACTAAGGACATGCCAGAGGGATCAAAGGTGTCTGTATTCCAGCTAGGGAAGTCCTGGGGGTGGATTAAAATTCCCATACAAGACCCTACTTGTTACAGATATAAAGAAGACTACATGTATAGACTTCAATTCAATGTTAATCTTTCAACAAAGTGAATCCTCTAAAGCAATTATTTTATTGATTTTTATTTTTCAGAAACTTCTATGTTTCTTCAATAGCCTCTTTTCTGTTTTATGGTAACACAAAAAACATAGGTGAGATCTTTTTGTTCTGACAGAGATGAATCTGTTATTCATTTCTTTCACTTAAAAATGTAACAGAAATTTAAATAGAGGTCTAAGGATAGTATACATTTGAAACTCTTGAACTATATTTTCAGAAAGATGAGTTTACTCTGGAAACAATCTATTTGAATTTTTCTCCATTGATGACAAGATTTGTCAGAGTAATAAAAAAATACATAAAATATAAGATACTTATAAATCAACTTTGTTTGGGGCTGTAGACATGGAGTAGAAGTTAATATCACGTGTTCTGGACTGTGACTTTTGTTTAGGTCCCAGCAAGTAAGTGAAGAGTAGAAGAAACATGAAACATGTGGTCACCAGAAACATGGCAATGTCAGCTCTGATATGAGCAGTACATAGGAATCACTGGAGCTTATTAGTTTTCCAACCTTGCCAAGAATTCTCAGGTCCCAGGTTCCAGGGGAGAAATCTGCCTCAACATGTTAGGCAAAGAGTGCTAAAGAATGTATCTTTTATACTTTACTGACATCCACACCCATAAGCAGTTTTGCTTCCACATATGTATACACTCACAAAGGCACATAGATATAAAAATAAGTAAGACATAATTAAGTAAACATAGACAAACATGCATATATGCATTCATACATATGTACATACATAGTGCAAATGATGTTTTAAATATTACTACATGAAATTTCTCTTTATAAAGTGATATGCTAAGAAAGTGGGTAAAGGAGAATTAACTCTGTTATAAGACTATTCAGAATAGCTTTGTAAATTAATCATGAATTGCAATACATATTTCTACTGACTGACAGTATTGGTGTATTTTAAAATATTGATCAGTATAGGTTACATGAAGTTCTTTAACTTCATGGCAGATTAGTGTTTTATGTGCAGTGATGAGCTGATCAAAGGATTGCTTGTAAGTAGCTGGTTCTAATAGTAGATAAACTTTTACTATTCTGACACATATGTATTTCTTTCTATTTAATCCTCTGATATCTAGGTACATAGACCAGCTTTGGTCTCTTTCTAGTTTCTCTTTACTCAAGATGAGCAGTCTCAAAAAACCTGAACTCCTGGGATCTCTCAGATACTAAACCACCAACCAGCCAGTATAAACTAGCTGGTCCAAGGTCCTCAAAACATATACAGCAGAGAACTAATTGGTCTGGTCTCATGGAGAGAAGATACACTAAACCCTTGAAAGACTTGAAGCCCAAGGAATGGGTAGGTATGGAGGGGTGTTGAAGGTTGTAGGGAGTAGGGACATCCTCTTGGATGCATGGGAATAAAAGTGGAATGAGGAATTGTCAGAGGGTATAATGGGAGGATAATAATGACTGGGCTGTAAAAAAAAGATTAATTTGAATAAAACAATAAAGAAGTAAAAAAAATCATGTGATACTAACATTTTAAAAAACATCAAGTTGTAGGGTCATTTATAAACTTGATAAAGTTTATACTAAGACAAAGACTAGAGGTTTTTCTGGTAATATCCATGTTTTAATTCTATATATGTTATGTATTTTCATATATTCATATATATGTGTTTGAATAGATGTAGATAGATGGATGATAGATATATAGGTAGATAGATAAATAGATAAATGGTTGATGCATGGATAAAATAGATAATAGGTAAATTGACATGCTATATGCAGATATATATATCTCTTTAACTTATTAAATAAAACAATTATAAGCACAAAAATAGTCAGAGAAAATAAAAATAAAACCACAATATAAATCGCTTCTGTCCACTTACATTGGTTATTATCAAAAGAAAGAGTACCAGAGGTAAAATCTTACAGAAAAGGGGGAACAGTTGAGCATTTTGGTGATGATGCAAATGAATGCAACTACTATGTAAGGAAATTCAGAAGTTTCCCCCCAAATTAATAATAATATACCATATCATCCAGCAATTCACTACCAAGTATATTCAAAAGAAATAAAATTACTCTGTTACAGAACAGCTATATGCTCAAATTTATTGCAGTATTATTCCTAGTAGAAACACTAAATAATCAAACATTCTCCTTCAACATGTGCATGGATTTTAACAATTAAATATACACAAGAGCACACTATTAAGACACAACAATGTCAGGAAATGGACAATATATTATAACAATCAGAGACTGGATTAATGAGTTATGATCCCACTCGTATGCAAAGTTCAAAACTCGATCTTCTTGAAGTACATAGAACTGTCATAGATGTGAAGATGAGAAGCCAAGATATGGACTGTTTTAGTTAATTTGTGTAAGTACCATTGAATAATGAGAAAAACATTCTATTCTCTTTTACATAGAACAGAATTTACATAGAATTTCTATTCTAGGTCATGATCACAAGTAACAATCATATACATTTAATAGAAGAAGAAATGTGAAGGTAATGATAAACTTTGAGATGATGGATATAATATAATATAAGGATGATATGGTATAGTACGACATAGTATGGTGTGAGATGATAACAAATACAGAACATGCACTCCTCATACCACAAATTCTGTTTCAAAAATGTAAATGTCTAATTGTAAACTATAAACATATGTAGTATTCCTCTCGAAGTATTTATGGGTTCCCATAGAGGGCCTATTGAAAAATAGTTGGCTATTGAAAACCTAATGTGTTATCAGAAGTTTTAGTCTAGTATTTCACAAGTCACACAAAGTGCATGCCTTTCGAAAGTAAATCATGTCTCCTAATTCTACCTCTTCCCTTGCTTTCTAAATAACCTAAAGTGCAGTGCATTTTCTAACATAAAACTGCT
The DNA here is from genome assembly GCA_019843815.1 of Montemys delectorum. Classification (NCBI taxonomy): domain Eukaryota; kingdom Metazoa; phylum Chordata; class Mammalia; order Rodentia; family Muridae; genus Montemys; species Montemys delectorum. The sequence goes on from JADRCD010144562.1 coordinate 43,721, forward strand.
TAAGGGGATAAGAATATTTCCTCCTTACAGGATTAAAAAATATTTCTTTTATTTTTAAAATAAAAGACTACTAACAGAATCTAATATCAAACTTCTTTGGTCTGCTAACATTTGAAGTACCATTTTGTATTCCATACAACTATAATCATGATTTGATAATCTAAATGAAAATTCAGATCTTATTTCAATAAATATAAAAGAGTTTTTCATAATTCTAGAAAGAAAATTTGTTTACATGTAATTTAATAAACATTCCAATAAAATTTTGGATCTATGTAAATGTAATGCAACTTTTTTTTCATATATGCAATTTTAGCTCTCTCCACAATTGCATGCAACATATAATTTGGTGAGTCAATCATTAGTTCCTTTCTAATTAAGTAGAAGATATTGCAGCAAACAGCAGTGACTCAGATGAGATTACAAAAGCTTTAGTCATTGAGGAAGTTTTATGTGGAAATTGTTCTTTCAAAATTGCTTCTGTCTCATAGACTTTGATGTTACAATTTTTGGTCTTAATGAAAAAGAAATAGTATGCTGAAGAAGGTAAAACAAAGAAATATGTCTAGTTTGACAGAAGGATTATTATGAGAGTCAGCCAAAATCTGTTAGAATGAGAAGTAAAGTAGAAAGATTAATAGGAATTTGTACAAATTTAGTAAAACTCAAATGATCTACCTGAAAAAGATGCTTAAAAATAGACATCTCGTTTCCTTCTTGTCTGAGCTGGTGCCCTGAGCAGACCTGGGGATCTAGCTCCACAACCAGTCCCATGACACCCAGAAGAAGCTCAAATGTCAGGTGCTATAACAAGCCCAGGATCACAGGGTCTCAGGAGCTTGGTCACACCAGGGTTTCAGGATCCCAAAGGCAGCTTAACTCCCAGGAGCTCTAATAAAACCAAGATCTCAGGAGCACAGGATCACAGAATCACAGAATCACAGGATCACATAGACAGCTGTACTCTGTAGAGTTGTAACACAACCAGGGTCACAGGAGGAACAGGCTCCAGTCAGAGTCAGAGAGGGCAGGTATCACGAGAGATAACCAGATGGCAAGAGGCAAGTGCAAGAACATAAGCAACAGAAACTAACATTACTTGGCATCATCAAAACACAAATCTCTAACCACAGCAAGTCCTGGATACTCGACCTCACCAGAAAAGAAAGACTCTGATTTAAAATCACTCGTCATGATGATTATAGATGATTTTAAGAAGGACATAAATAACTTACTTAAAGAAATACATGAGAACACAGGCAAACATATGGATGCCATTAAAAAGGAAACACAAAAATCCCCCCCCGCAAAAGAATTAAAGGAAAACACAACCAAAGAGGAGAAGGAATTGAAGAAAACCATCCAGAATTTAAAATGGAAATAGAAACAATAAAGAAATCACAAAAGGAGAAAAACCTGGAGATAGAAAACCTAGGAAAGTGATTAGGAGCCATAGATGCGATTATCATCAACAGAATACAAGAGATAAATCTCAGGGGCAGAAGACACCATAGAAAACATTGACACAACAGTCAAAGAAAATGCAAAATGCAAAAGCTCCTAACCTAAAACGTATAGGAAATCCAGGACATAATGAGAAGACCAAACCTAAGGATAATAGATGTAGAAGAGAGTGAAAATTCCCAACTTAATGAGACAATAAATGTCTTCAACAAAATTATAGAAGAAAACTTCCCTAACCAAAAGAAAGAGATGCTCATAAACATACAAGAAACCTACAGAACTCCAAATATATTGGACCAGAAAAGAAATATCACTTGTCATATAATAATCAAAACACCAAACATGCAAAACAAAGAAAGAATATTAAAAACAATAAGGGAAAAAGGTCAAGTAGTCTTTAAAGGCAAACCTATCAGAATTATACCAGAGTTCTCACCAGAGATTATAAAAAGCAAGAAGATTATGGGCAGATGTCATACAGGCTCTGACTGAACACAAATGTCAGCACAGGATAGTATACCCAGCAAAACTCTCAATTACCATAGATGTAGAAACCAAGATATTTTATGACAAAGTGAAATTTATACAATATCTTACCATAAATCCAGCTCTACAATGTATAATAGATGGAAAACTACACAAGGAGGGAAACAAAACCCTAGTAAAAGCAAGAAAGTAATCTTCTTTCAAAAATACAAAAAAAAGATAGTCAAATAATCATAAAAATAACATCAAAAATAACAGGAATCAACAATCACATTTCTGTAATATTTCTTAACATCAATGGATTCAATTTCCCAGTAAAAAGACATAGACTAAGAGACTAGATACATAAACAAGACCTAGCATTTTGCTGCATATAGGAAACTGACCTAAGTGACAAAGACAGACACTACTTCAGAGTAAAGAATTGGAAAAGAAATTTTCTAAGCAAATGGCCCCAATGAACAATCTGCAGTAGCCATTCAAATATCAAATAAAGTCGACTTTTAACCAAGAGATATCAAAAAATATAAGGAAGGACACTTCATATTCATTAAAGGAAAAATGTACTAAGATGAACTCTCAATTCTGAACATCTGTACTCCAAATGCAATGGCATCCACATTTATAAAAGAAACTTTACTAAAGCTCAATGCACACAATTGCACCTCACAAAATAATAATGGGAAACTTGAATACCCCACTCTTAGCAATGGACAGATTATGGAAACAGAAACTAAACAGAAACACTGTGATAATAACAGAAGTGATGAACCAAAAAGTTTTAAGAGATATGTATAGTACATTTCATCCCAAAACCAAAGAATATACCTTCTTCTCAGTACCTCATGATACCTTTTTCAAAACTGACCATACAGTCAGTCACAAAACAGGCCTCAATAGATAACAGAAGATTGAGATAATCTCATGCATATCAGATCACCATGGACTAAGGCAGGTCTTGAATAACAGCAAAAACAATGGGAAGTCCACATACACATGGAAGCTGAACAATGCTCTAATCAATGATAACTTGGACAAGTAAAAAAATAAAGAAAGAAATCAAAGACTTTTTAGAATTTAATGAAAATGAAGGCACATCATACCAAAACTTATGGGACAGAATAAAAGCAGTGCTAAGAGAAAAACTCATAACGATAATTGGCTCTAAAAAGAAACTGCAGAGAATATATACTAGTAGCTTGACAGCACATCTGAAAGCTCTAGAAAAATAAAAGAAGAAAATACACCCTAGAAGAATAGACTGCAGGAAATAATTAAACTCAGGACTGAAATCAACCAAATAGAAACAAAAAAAAACCTATCTAATGAATCAACAAACCGGAGCTGGTTCTTTGAGAAAACCAACAAGATAGATAAACTCTTAGCCAGACAAACCAGAGGGCATAGAGATGGTATCCAAATTAACCAAATCAGAAATGAAAAGGGAGACATGACAATGGAAACTGAGGAAATTCAAAAACTTATCAGATTCTACTATAAAAGCCTATATTCAGCAAAATTGGAAATTTTGAATGAAATTGAAAAGGATAATTTTCTCCACTTATACCAGTTGCCAACGTTAAATCAGGATCTGATAAAACATCTAAACTGTCCCATAAACACTAAAGAAATAGCAGCAGTGATTAAAAGTCTCCCAACAACAACAATAACAACAACAACAACAACAACAACAACAATAACAACAACAAAGCCCAGGACTTTTATTGCAGAATTCTATTAGATCTTCAAAGAAGACTTAATACCAATACTCTTCAAACTGTTCCCCAAAATAGAAACAGAAAGAACACTACACAATTCGTTCTATGAAGCCACAATTATGCTTATACATAAAACACAAAAAGACCCCCCACAAAAGAGAAATTGAGACCAATTTCCCTTATGAATGTCACTGTAAAAATATTCAGTTAAATTCTTGCAAATCAAATCCAAGAACATGTCAAAACAATTACTCATCATTATCAAGTATGCTTCATCCCAGGGATGCAGGGATAGTTCAAAATATGGAAATCTATCAATGTAATCCACAAAATAAACAAACTCAGAAGGGAAAAAAACACCTTAGATGCTCAGAAAGCATTTGACAAAATTCAACTCCTCTTCATGGTAAAAGTTTTGCAACTCCCCTTCATGGTAAAAGTCTTGGAAAGATCAGAAATTCAATACCCGTAGCTAAACACAGTAAAAACAATATACAGGAAACCAGTAACCAAAATCAAGCTAAATGGAGAGAAAATTGAAGCAATCACACTATAATTAGAGACTAGACATGGCTTCCTACTCTCTCATTACCTATTCAATAAAGTCCTCAAAGTTCTACTCAGAACTATTAGACAACAAACAGATGTCAAAGAGATATGAATTGGAAAGGAAGAAATAAAAATATCACAATTTGAAGAAGATATGATAGTGTAATAAAGTGACCCCCCAAAATTCCACCAAAGAACTCATAAACGATAAACAAATTCACTAAAATTATTTTATATATAATTAACTCAAACAAATCAGTAACCTTCCTCTACACAAAGGATAAATAGGCTGAGAAATAAATTAGGGAGAGGACACCCTTCACAATAGTCACAAATAATACAAAATACCTTTGTTTGACCCTAAACCAAGCAAGTGAAAGATATATATGACAAGAACTTCGATTCTCTGAAGAAAGAAATTGAAGAAGACCTCAGATGATGGAAATATCTCCCATGCTCATAGATAGGCAGGATTAATATAGTAAAAATGGCCATCTTGCTGAAAGCAATCTTCAAATTCAATGTAATCTCATCAAAATTCCAACTCAAATCTACATAGAGATAGAAAGTGCAATTCTCAATTCATTTGGAATAACAAAAATCCCAGGATAGCAAAAACTATTCTCAACAATAAAAGAAATTCTGGCAGAATCATCATCCCTGAACTCAAGCTGTATTACAGAGAAGTAGTGATTAAAAACTGTATGATATTGGTACAGAGATAGGCATGACAATCAATGGAATAGAATTGAAGACCCAGAAATGAACCCAAACATTTATGGTCACTTGATCTTTGACAAAGGAACTAAAGCCATCCAGTGTAAAAAGGACAGCATTTTCAAAATAATGGTTCTGCTTCAACTGGAGGTCATCATGTTGAAGAATGCAAATTGATCCATTCTTATTTCCTTGTACAAAGCTCAAGTCCAAGTGGATCAAGAACCTACACATAAAACCAGATAAACTGAAATTAATAGAAGAGAAAGTGGGGAAGAGTCTTGAACATATGGGCGCAGGGGAAATTTTCCTGAAGAGAACATCAATGGCTTATTCTCTAAGATCAACAATGCACAAATGGGACCTCATCAAATTCCAAAATTTCTGTAAGGCAAAGGACACTGTCAATAAGACAAAGGGCCAAGCAACATATTGGGAAGAGGTGTTTAACAATCCTATACCTGATAGAGGGCTAATTTCAAATGTAGAAAAATCTCAAGAAATTAGAATCTAGAGAATCAAATAACACTATTTAAAATGGGGGTACTGAGCTAATCAAAGAATTTTCAACTGAGGAATATCAAATGAATGAGAAGCACCTAAAGAAATGTTCAACATCCTTAGTCATCAGGGAAATGCAAATCAAAACAACTCCCAGATTCCACCTCATACCAGTCAGAATGGCTAAGATCAAAAACTCAGGTGACAGCAGATAATGGTGAGTATGTGGAGAAAGAGGAACACTCCTACATTGCTGGTGGGAATGCAAGCTGGTACAACTACTCTGGAAATCAGTTTGGTGGTTCCTTGAAAAATTAGACATAGTACTACCTGAGGACCCAGTTATACCACTCCTGGGCATATACCCAAAAGATGCTCTAAAATATAATATGGACACATGTTCCTCTATGTTCATAGCATCCTTATTTATAATAGCTAGAAGCTGGAAAAAACCCATATGTCCTTCAACAGAGGAATGGGTATAGAAAATGTAGTACATTTACACAATGGAGTTCTACTCAGCTATTTAAAAAAATGAATTCAAGAAACTCTTAGGCAAATGGATGGAACTAGAAAATATCATCCTGAGTGACATAACATAATTACAAAAGAACACACATGGTATGTACTCACTGATAAGTAGATAGTAGCCCAGAAGCTCGGAATACCAAGATATAATTCACAGACTACATGAAGCTCAAGAAGAAGGACAACCAAAGTGTGGGTGCTTATTAAAAGGGGTAACAAATAACTCACTGAAGCAAATATGGAGACAAAATGTGGATCAGACATTGAAGGAAAGGCCATCCCGAGACTGACCTACCTGAAGTCCATCCCATATACAGTCATCAAACCCAGACACTATTGCAGATACCATGAAGTGCTTGCTGACAGGAGCCTCATATAGCTGTCTCTGGAGAGGCTGTGCCGGAGCCTGACAAACACAGAGGTAGATTCTGGCCTCCAACTCTTAGACTGAGCAAGTGGTTCCCAATGAGATCCCCAAGGTAGGAGTTAGAGAAAGGACTGAAGGAGCTGAAGTGATGTGCAACCCATAGGATTTAGAATAATATCAACCAACCAGACGTCCAGAGCTCCAAGAGACTAAACGATGAACCAAGTACAGAGGGGCCCATGCCTCCAGTCACATACGTATCAGAGGATGGTCTTTTCGGGCATCAATGGATGAAGAGGCCCTTGGTCATGTGAAGGTTTGATGCCTGAGTGTAGGGGAATGCCAGGCAGGGAGGCAGGAGTGGGTATTTTGTTCCCTGTTTTAAGAAGGAACGGAGTATCCACACTTTGGTCTTCCTTCTTCTTGAGTTTCTTGCAGGCTCAGTGTATTCATAGGTTCACATATATTATGAACTCAATTGCTGTGTCCTTGCCTGTTTATATATTGGACTCTTAAGGAAATATAATGGCGCTGGGCCCATTTAATCCCCACTCTTGGGAGGCAAGGGCAGGCAGATTTCTGAGTTCAAGGGCAGCCTGGTATAGAGTGAGTTCCAAGACAGCCAGGGCTACACAGAGAAACCCTGTTACATATATATATATATATATATATATATATATATATATATATAT
>JADRCD010144563.1:0-20532 GCA_019843815.1 Montemys delectorum
AAAAAAAAAACTTTCCATTGTTTCACACATCGACTTTCATTATATATCTATTTACTTCTACAAAACATACATTTTAAAGAAATACATGATCTAAAGACTCATGTCACAAAAGGTAAAAACAAACAAAAAAACCTTCAGATTAGCCAAAGACTGTCTTTTCCTACCAGCAATTAAATTAAACTTCACTTGGTCATTCTTATCAGTTACACCAGCAGGGGGAGCCATTTGAACAAGTTATAGAACACTAAGCCCCTAAACTCAGGGATCGCTATTGAGTTTATCTTGCTTTATACTTCACATTGACCTTATGACACATAAGTATCAAAATAAAAATGGTGATTACAAAAGAAAAAATGACTCATGAGTTTACAATCTGTGAGAATTTGCCTTAAAAACAATAAGCAGATTAAGCATAAATATTAACAACAATCTACTTCCCAAATAATGCTTTAGAATAATTATGTTTATCAATAGTCTTCTACTTTATACTTCTCCATTAATAAATTTTATGGACATTTTAATTTGACATAAGTCTTATACTATTTCAACAAAATGAGTACAGAACATCTGTATAACATTATAAAGAGTAAAATAATCACATGTACATGAATTTTAGCACCATCAAATAAGAGCCGTATTTATACTGCTGGTAAATGTCCGCACAGTTAATGAACATGCAGTGGTCCTCTTTACAACAGCAGGTCAAGTTACCAGAAAAGGCTCGGAGGCCAGCCAGATGCAACAGCACTACAGGGTTAGTCATAGATGCGCCAAGAACATGAGGCACTATACTTGTCATAGTAACATGTTAATTATATACAATGGCAATATACTATTCATTCTTTCCTAATTGAGTCCACAAAAGTGAATTTACTAACAATAACAGACTCCATTCTCCAAAGTAAACTTTTAGTGGATAATCACAATCAATAGACAAAAGGGGGGGCAGAAAATATTTTTCTTTATCTGCTTGTGAGAAAGTTACTGGCCTGTATCTGTAGTTCTCAATTTTAAAAAGTCATCAGAATGAATGCAAACTCCCAGGCCCCACAACAGTGACTCTCTGAGAGTTTAAATTTTTAAGTATATACTTTGTGAAAAATTTAGAAATTACTCTGATGCACAAAAAAGTTGAGAACCATTCACTTAATAGATGCTTCACTAGATTCAAATACTGAATTAAGGCGCATCAGAATTATGGCCAAAATCACCATGCTTTGGATAAACATTGGCCTCCCAGGTAGGGCTCTTGTCCTGCTGTAATTGATAGCACAACTTCTATTCTCACAAGTGTTCTAGTTTAGGAAACAGGTAATATTAAAAGAATAAACAACCTTAAAAGTTAAAAGTTTACACTTTTTTTTAAAGCATCCCTTTTCAAAACCCAGATTTCACCATTCCTAAGCAATGCTCTATTGGACACCAACAGACTGAAGCAAAGAAAAATGGTTCTTTCATGTTACTATTTCTTTTTGTTTGGTTGGTTGGTTTTTTTGTTTTGTTTTGTTTTTGGTTTTTTTTTGGTTTTTCGAGACAGGGTTTCTCTGTGTAGCCCTGGCTGTCCTGGAACTCACTCTGTAGACCAGGCTGGCCTCGAACTCAGAAATCCACCTGCCTCTGCCTCCCAAGTGCTGGGATTAAAGGCGTGTGCCACCACCTCCTGGCTCATGTTACTATTAAGTTATAATTTTTGTGAAGACTGAAAATATAATGATAAAGGGCTAGATTAGAAACAAGAATCAAAATTTTTGAGGCTTTCTTAAAAAAACAATTACAAACAAAATGAAGGCCCCAAATACAGATATTTCATAGTCATGTTTTCATTGTTTTAAGCCTCTCACTGAAAATAGAAAAATATTAGATAATCCTTTTGATTAATTGTAAGCTATTATTTGTATAAATGTTGACACCAGGTTTTTATGAAATTTCTTTATTACTTAAAAAGAGTGCCTGATATGAATGCAAAAACCTCCAAGTTATTTTAAGGAAAAAGTCCATAGCCTATAATAAAAGACCAATTATCCTTGCAGATATCCACCAAGACTGCATAACCTTTTGTTAGGCATAAATCTCATGCGCTAAAACTATACATGTTAAAACATATTTGGGATATATAGCAATATCCAAAATAAATATAAAATTTATTACTGTTGTAGTCCTACTTGAAGATCTGCATTTGACTATTCTTAACATGAACTAGTTTTTTAAATGAAATAAATGCCATAACTGAACACACAATCATTTAATTTCAATGGAATTTTATTTAACTTTCCAAGAAACCAATGGTATATAAACATATTTCATACATACCGCCACCCCATGAAAAGAGGGAAGGCGAGAGAAGTTTCAGCCCAGTAAGAAATTACACTGCAAACATCTTTTAAAAGACCAACTAAAAGCTAAAATAAATCACCTGGAAAAGTGCACAGTACTGACTGACCTTTGGAAATACATATGGAAACTGAGACTCAAATATTAAGATAAAGAATTAAACTGCAGTGTGTAGCATCTCAGATGAAAGGTAGGATTAATAGAAAGTGATTTCAGAATAGGTAAGGATTTCTCATTTCTTGAAGACGACTATAAACTTCAACTAAGGCTCATCCTGTGATAGAGTCACAGAAAAATCTACAAAGGTTCCCAGTCAGATCTGAACTCTAATACCAAAATATGATAAATAAAGGGGGAGGGAAAGTCTGGGTTCTGTTTTGTTTTGTTTTGTTTTAACCAAGTCCCACCCTCTCCCATAAAGCAGCACACGGCTTTGCAAAGATAAGCCAAGTGTACATGAAATGGGTCTGGCGCATGCTCTCTTGTACCAGGCAAAGCTTAAATTGGTAGTGCTGGAGAGATTTACGTTTTCTCCTCACCAGAAGATGTCGAGGTCTTTGTGGTTCAAAAGCTGAGGGATGCTGCTTCGGAGATGGAAGTCCCTGTGGATGAAGAGGATAATTCGGATGTAGCTAACTGAATGGACTAATGTTCTATTTAAGTTTTAACTATTTGATAGTGGATCACAATGAAATTTTTTTTTAACTAAGTTGTTCTTTTTAATTTTGGTAACTTTAAAGTTTTCCCAAGTAGATGTTATTAATGGATTTATTTGAGGGATTTCTTCATAATGCTTATAATATTCATGGAGACAGTTTTTTATTTGCTTTTTATATTTTGCAGAGTGTGAAAAAAAACCATGAAATGGGTTTGGTGCATGCTCTCTTGTCAGGAGGAAGGAAGATGAGGGGCTTTCCTTTGTGTACATTCAGTTACTACTAATCTATTTTAGACCTAATTAGAAGAGAGAACGCCTTGAGTTCCATCTCCTGTGGTTATCTGTGCTCTCACCCTCTGAGGACACCAATGCTTATTTATTCATTCTGTGGGTGACATTTTTCTACTGTGATGTATTTAAATCCGGTTGAAAAGTTTTATATTTGAGGTAATACTGGCAAATAGCAGTAAGTTTTTTCTTTGGTGGTTCCTCCCACCCAACTTCTTTCTAGACTACCGGGATAAACTGAGCACATTATTCTGTCCATAAAGCACAGCAAACTGCAGTCTTGTCATCTACATGGATCTTTTTCTCTTATGTTTATTTTTCTTACTAAAATTTCTGAGAAGGGATAATTCCTAAAAGGAGACACTGTAGTAATATGAAGGATATTCAGCATTCAATGAAACCCATGTTACTTCTAAGCTTTGTTCAAACACCTGACATCATGAAAATTCACTTCAGTGAAACTTTAAGTGAAACATATTTATAACTTTTAAATATGAATGCAGAGCCATCTATCACACAGTTAAGGACATAAAACTGTACCCATTCACATTTCAACATAAAGGGAAAGGAACACTGAGTAGGACAAGCACTGATAGTCAAAGAGTTCAAATAGGAGCACTCACCAACACATTTTTCTGCCAATTCTCCTAAAAATGCATCGGACAGTTTTGGATTCCAGTCCCTGGTGTGGATCTGCAAGATGTGCTTTCTGGCCTAAGAAGAAGAGTACAGCAGCATAAGACAGCACCAACTTCTCATGTGTTTGCTGTAACAATTTCTGACTGTAGCCCCACACTAAGTTGTTATCTGCTTTAAAAGAATTTTAAACACCTTGGCATTCACATCAACCTGTTAATTAAAAGACCTAAGATTTGGGGGGCTGGAGAGATGGCTCAGAGCTTAAGAGCACAGGCTGCTCTTCCAGAGGTCCTGAGTTCAATTCCCAGCAACCACATGGTGGCTCACAACTATCTGTAATGGGATCTGATGCCCTCTTCTGGTGTGTCTGGTGAGACAGTGACAGTGTGCTCACATACATAAAAAGAAAAATTTAAAAAAACCAAAAAAAAAAAAAAAAAAAAAAACCTAAGATTTTTATCTCTGTTTCATGAGTTTTGACAATGTTGTAAGAGGTAAAGAAACTTTACTGGTGGCATTAAAAAGTGAATCACTAATGTGTGACTAGAAGTTAAAACTAAATTTTACTTTCCTACATGTCACCTTTTATATTTATTTCTAGTGGTGGGGAGGTAGGCAGGGGTATGCATACACATTATATCACAGAAAAACTGTTGGGATCATCTCTGTTCCAATTATGGAATCTGGTGATCAAACTCATGGCATCAGAATTCCAGGACAAGCACTTTTCTCATCAAACCATCAACAGCCCTAGAGTGCTTTAACAGCAATACTTTGAACATTGCCTCCAATTTCTTCTAATTGTCTCTTGAACAAACTCTACTCCAGTCAAATTTATGCAACCACAGTGAGAATCACTGGTAACTTAAATGTGTTGCTAAATACAATACCTGAACTTTTTTCCTCTTCTCATTAGCAAATACTCTTACTGACGGTCTATTCATTTGGCTTCAAGAATATCTATCTATCCCTGTATATCCTATTCTGTAGGACAGAAGATGAAGTAGCTCATCTAGTCTCATCTAGTCTTAAATACTATGTAAGAGCAGAAGTCAGACTAGATCTCTTCTAGAAGCCAGGCCCAAGAACACTGACAACGTCCCTATGAACAAAACATATTTCCCAGGAACTAGTAGGGCTGCAACCCTGGGCTTAGCCTGTGGTTGGATATCACAAACTGATTAATTCTCTGTATCAAAACAGAATGTACCCACTTTAGCCATATCTCCTACAACTAAATCTACCTCTGGGCCCTGAGCTGTTCTGGTAGCTGCACCTAAGCAATGAAAGTGAGACTATACCCACCTTTAACCCACCCAAGGCTCAGGGAGCATCACAGAAGGGGCAGACAGGATGGACGAGTGAGAAAGGGGAGTGCTGTAGAATGCTGCTTTCTGATATGATGAGGCTATTGAATTCATGAATTCACAGCAGCTGTCATTATGGTATAAGATAGGTAAAGAGTAAAACAGAGTTGCAGAAAGCCCCACCCCTGACTGAGGAGTAATTGGGGGTGTGGGCACTGATAGGTTGCCCATGCTCCAGTGAATGACCCTAAACCCATTTACTATGTGTATATGGGCAGCACTAAGTAGACCCAATGAGATAGTTTTTTAAAGGGGTGGGGACCTAAGAGAACATGAAGAAGAGAGAAGAATGGGTTGCTACTGAGGGAGGATCCAGGGCAATCTGAAGGAAGAGAATTGTGGGTGGATATGATCAAAACATATTATATACAATTATGAAATTATCAAAGAAAAAATTTAAAATATTTGCAAAAGAGCAAGAGAAGCTATATATGCTGTCTTAACAAAGGTAAACTTGGTAGCATTTTGAAGTCTTTAAATTCATTTGTGGGTCCAAATCTAAGTCAATGACGAGTAGTTATGCAGACAGATGTCAAACTGAGGTATCAAAATATCCTACAAAGGGTATAGTCTGCCTGGCACTCCTAATCACTACATCTGCTCTACATATGTAAACCAGGCATTTCACAGACATCAATATATATTCCTAGTATATCCTGTCTAATATGAGTTCTCCACAGAAATTTAAGAAACAAATCAACACAAAAATTTGAATTACAACTAGGAAGGAAAGAATCTTTTATAATTTACTAAAAACCATTTTGTATAACAAATGACCATATATTATTCTGTCTTTAGGGAACATTTTTTAAATACCTCAACATAATGAATAATATTTACTGCTTTTAGCTAACTAGACTTTGCATGTTAACTATGAAACTTTAGTATAGGATATTTATGGACATATTTTTAGGGAGGGTGGCTATAGAGCTGGCTCAGCCTTGGATGCTCCATCTGTAACTTCACTTTCAGGGACCCAGTACCCTCTTCTGGCCTCCACAGGAACCAGGCATGCATTCAGTATATTTACATACATGCAGGCAAATACTCATACTAATAAAATAAAAATGAATAAATGGTTTTAAAAGTTTATTGGGGAAAATACCTAGTTTGGTCAACTAGAGACACAGAACAAGTAAGCATGATAATTGCGTCAGTGCAGGTATAGGTGTCAAATAAGCATAGGCACAAACCCACCAGGAAGTTTCCTTTCCCTAAGATTCTTGAGCACTGTGATAACTGGTAGAAGAACAAGAATGAATTGTTCGATAATTATACATAGATAGTTTGCTGCTGTTATTCCAGCATGAAACCCAAGCTGGCCACAAACTTAGAATTCTCATGCTTCAGTCCCAAAGTGCTAGGAGTATAGGCAAGCATTAACAAGGAATGCTACACAAGATTTTTTTTTTTTTTTTTTAAGTATTAACTAAGATATCCCATAAGCAAAAATTAGTGAAAATACAACCTTCAAAGCTTCTGCTGCTGAACTTTGGGGGCAGGTTACTGGGGCCTGCTGGGAACAGAACTTCTAAAAGGCAACTATGTCTGCAAGGCTGTAGTGCAAGGCCATTTTTGCTGGCTATAAGCGAGGTCTCTGGAACCAAAGAAAGCACACAGCTCTTCTTAAAATTGAAATGTTTATGGTCAAGATGAAACTGAATTCTACTTGGGCAAGAAATATGTTGATGTGTAGAGAGAGAAAAAAAATCAAACAAACAAACAAAAAAAACCCAACACAGTGACTTCTTGAAGACAAACCAAACAAAATCAAAGTAATTTAGGGAAAGGTAACTCAGGCCCATGAAGCAGTACCATGGCTAGTGCCAAATTCCAATGCAACCTTCCTGCAAAGAGCATTGGCACAGAATCATGTGATACTGTAGCCTTCTCAGACTCAAACTACCGGAAAGTGAATAAAGCAAAGTCGGGCAAGAGGTATCACCTTCAAAGTACATGCTTTGTAACTGAGTTACATGTGTGTGTCTACACACGTGTACACACATATACACACGTATATATGTAAACATGTTCATGTGTGTGTACATGTATATACACACACATACATGCACCACATACACACTCTCTCTGTCACATACACACACACACACACACACACACACACACACACACACTTACATATATCAACAACAACAAAAAACCCTTACCCTTTGATCAGGCAGGTTGAAAAGGAATTCTCTGTCAAATCGACCAGGTCTCCTGAGTGCAGGATCAATAGAGTCAAGTCTGTTTGTAGCACCAATAACAACAATTTCACCTCTATTATCTAATCCATCCATAAGAGCAAGGAGGGTTGACACTATAGAGCTGTTTAAAAAAGAAAAGCCCATGCAAAACTTAATGAAAGAAAAAATGTAAACATTCATTTTAATAATAAGATCTTAAATACTAACATAATAATTGTACCACAAATATATATTAAGGCAACACAGAGAAAACAATACTGAAATTCTGAAAATGCACAGAAAGTTAGAGATAGTGGCAGTACTCTTATTTTTTAGCAGGCAGCAATCTTGGTGTCGTCTGTTTGTTTCCCCTTTGGGAAATGTATGGTCTCTACAGTTCCCCTATTTCTAGCAATGGTGTTTTTCTTAATTTGCCAACTGTTCTCACTCCTATTCTTTATTTTTATTGCTGAAACAACTTCTGGAAACACAAACCACGTCAAAAATAATTTTCTGTCCCAAGCACACTATTCTAGCTGTGTTTAAAAACTTACAAACGAAACTGAAATGTGACATACTATTTATTTTAGGGAATACCTATGATTTATGTTTTCTAATTGGATGGCTGAAATTTTATGATATAGGCATCTTACCCAGGAATAAAGTGAGCTAGTATCTTTAATTATAAATTAATGTTTAACCATTGGTCTCATTTAAATCTGAAATGACCCACACAGGCTCATGTTTTGGATGCTTGGTCTCCTACTGATGGTGCTGAGTTCTGATCTTATCTTTAGCTTTGTAGACCATTTAGAGTTGGTTTTGTATAGAATAGGAAGTAGAGGTAAAGTTTCAACTGAGGAAATACAAGTTCCTCGTACCATTTATAGAAGAGTTGTGTTCCTTTTTTTTTTTTTTTTTTTTTTTTTTTGGTTTTTTTTTTTTGGTTTTTCAAGACAGGGTTTCTCTGTGTAGCTCTGGCTGTCCTGGAACTCACTCTGTAAACCAAGCTGGCCTTGAACTCAGAAATCTGCCTGCCTCTGCCTACCAAGTGCTGAGATTAAAGGCATTTGGCATCACTGCCGGGCCTAAGGATCATGTTTCTTAAATATTTGATTTTAACACTTCTGTTGGAAATCAGCTGACTATATACACACTGGTTTATTTTTAGCACCTCTTCTATTCAATTGGCCTGTGTGTTTTTCTTTAGCCAACAGCAGCCTGTTTGGGTTATAACACTTCAATAGTATGTCTTGAAATTAGGCCTTACGACTCAGGGTGTTTGTGCTTTCATATCAATTTTAAGGCTGCCTTCATCTAGTTTTCTGAAGACTGTCAATGGTATTTGGGGGGGATTGCATTGGTGTGTCACATACTTTGGGGAAAATGAAGTGACCTACTTCATCAATTACACACCACCCCCTACTTTTGACCGCCTCCCAACTTGAATGATATTAGGAGTCTATTAAGGAATTGATCTGTTGCTTAGAGTTTCCAGGGTCACTTCTTCAAAATCAATTACACTGTCAACCAAGCTCTTAAATATGTGGGCTTGTGGGAGACAGTTTATATTCAAGCCACCACCTCAACTGAATGATTTGATATACAATGTACATTCATCAGAGACACTAGTCTCTGGGGATTTTTGTTGTTGTCGTGTTTTCGTCTGATTTTTATATTAGGATGATGCTAGCCTCATAAAATGGGTTTGGAAGGCTTCCCAACCGTTCACATTTTTGGAACAAATGGAAATAAATTAATGCAATTAATACTTTTTTCTAAAAGCCTGATAATTCAGCAATCAAGTAACTGCTCTTAGCTTTCTCTCTATTAGATGTCTTTTCACTAATGATGCGTTCTTCTTGTTTATTTTGTTCCATGCTTGGTTTTGGCGTTACTGTTCTGAAAGGGGATCTCATGCACCCTAGTCTAGCCTAATTGCTGAGGCTGTCCTTGAATTCCTGATCCTCTGCCCTCCACCTCCTCAGTGCTAAAATTATACACATGTATTACCACACCGGGCTCAATATTGTTAGCTATTATTGTTCTAGCCAATTTTTCTATGTCATCAGTGTTCACTCTCAATGGGTCAAATGACCAAAATAATGAATGAATGAATAAATGAATGAATCAATGAATGAATGAATGAATGAATGTCATTTTTAAGATTTTTAGGACAGCCCGGTTTAGTGAATTTCAAGCCATGGCTATGCAGTAGAACCCTGTTTCAAAAGAATAAAATTTTAAAAGTTTGGCAAGATGACTAAGCAAAAGATAGCTTGCCACCCAGCATGACAGAGAGTGCGCGCGCACATGCGCGTACACACACACACACACACAGAAAGGGAGACACAGGGAGGGAAAGAGGGAGGGAGGGAAGGAGATGTAATTTAAAACATATTTTAAAAAATTTTTAAGATCTACCCAAAAAAGTAATATACACACTCACACAGAATCACAAATACAAATACTCACAGCACGACTATCACAGTAGCCCAAACCAAAGGCAGCCAAATTGCTATACACTCTAAATTAATCCTGTGTTGAGTAAAGGTACCCCAGGAAATAGACACATTTAAAAAGTCTTATAAGCCTTCGAGTGTTTAACCAAGGGCTAATGCCAAATACGTCGATGAGTGGGAAAAAGAAAATCAATACAGTCAGTTCAGGAAAAATTACCTGTGAATCTGATCTTGTCTACTAGAGCGAACAGGAGCTAAGCCATCTATTTCATCAAAAAATATTATAGAAGGCCTCATCAAATAAGCCTATAAAGAGAAAATTAGTTATTAATTTTCATTTTTGAATTTAACTTAGTATTTTCTTAAATTGAACATAAAAGCAAACAGTACAACATGCATCAAGTACTTAAAAGGCTGATGAATATAGTTGAATGTGTACAAGAACTGGGTTCAAAACATTTTCCTAATGGGTACAAGGGCCTGGAATCAAACACCAAACACCAGAAACAGACATCACAGTAAAAAGGAGGCATCGCCAGCAGAGTCGGCTACGCGGTGTCCCACAGTCCACAAGTACTATTTATTGTCAGGTATGTTTTATCTTCTTATAATAAAGAAAATTGAACACAGGGTCTCACTATGCAGCCCTGACTGGCCTGAAACTTGCTATGTACACCAGGATGACCTCAAAGTTAGAAAATCCACCTGCCTTTGCTTCCCAAGTGCTGGGATTAAAGGTATGAGCCAATAGGTCCTGCTCTACACTAATAACTTTTAAATGATTTTTTAACTGTTTCATCAATTATCATCTACTTCATGTTTTCATGTAAAAAGATATTTTGTTTTGTTTTGAGATTTCCATTCTATAACCTAGGAGTATCTGGATTTTATCATGGAGACCAGACTGGTCCCAGCATCTGCTGGAATTAGAAATGTTAGACAGCAAACCTGGCTTACAAAGGATTTCACATATATCACCACAGAAATGCATGGCTAATAAATTCTTGATTATATTTTTATTCACATATATTTATTTCTATGTAATCAAATATAAAATTAATTGCTAAATATGACATGTTTCCTTTGCTAAATCCAGCAAGCACATGAAAACTTAGATTAGGACTAATTTTTTTTAGTACAGGAAAACTGGGCTTTGCTTATTGTTTGAAACAGGTTCTCACTCTCTGTCAGCCAGCTTGAAGCTCACAGCAACCCTCCTATCTCACCCTACGAAAGTGCTAGGATTACAGGTACATGTCCCCATGCCTAGGCTCCAGTGATCCTCTCACCTCAGGCCTAAGAGTGGGATCCTCTTTCACTGTATGTTCATTTGTTGTGACTGAACTCAGGCCTTACAAATGCAGTGATAATAATAAAAATATCTGGGACAATTGCATACTACCATGTTCTGTTTGGGAAAATAACATTTTAAAAGTACCTGTTACATTTAGCCTACTCATTTATCTCATTCTGCCTTTCCAAAGCATTCATTTATTTCTGAATTCCACAAATCATGTGTTTATAATCTGGCATGGTCTGAGTAAGTATACTTCAAACATTCATTTCTTAAATTTCTGAACCTTTAGGGTAGCACTTAGATTAAAAGGTAGTAAAGTGTTCAGGAGGCAGTCTTATAGGTCGCTAAAGACACATCCTAACAGAGACTGTGGGATCCTGGCCTACGAATATTTTGTCTTTCCTTCCTGGCTTATGAACTAAAACATTAAAAGTTTTGTTCTGACATTTGCTCTAGCATCATGTACTTTCTTACCAAGGGACCAATTGAGGACTAAGAACAGCAAATATGAGAGCTGATGTACTTGTTCTCCTCCTAAGGAAGTGGCTCAGGTACTTACTATCATGACAGAAAATCTTCTACAATACCATTATGACGAGTGTTATAAGATTCCTCCCACAAACTTTTAACATTCTCTGTGTATACCATTTCCTTAGTAACACTATAATCTAAGATTACTTTACATTACAGGTTTCTAGTGAAACCTAACAATCAACCACAATAGATGTTTTATATATTATAAATATTCAAAAACACTACAAAATGGGCTTAAATGTAAAAAGTTTCCCACATCTACAAGTTCTGCACAGTTCATGAATGCTTCAATCAACTGCAGATTAAAAAAAAATTTAATCTTGTATCTGTACCAGACATGTACAAAGGTTTCTTTCCTTGTCATCCCTTCCTAAAGTGCAGATGTGTCCAGCCTACAACCCATGTGTCCCTTAGCTATGGATACAGCCCAAACCAAGACTATAAATTTACTTAAAACATTATGACATTTTTTTTTTTAATTTAATTGTATGGTTCTAGAAAAAACAGCATGTTCTTGCAAAGTCAAAAGGTTGGACACACCTGTGCAAACTGTCTGTATAGTACATATATTGCATGAGGTATTATAAGAAATGTAGGGAGGCTGTTAAGCATACATAAAGATGTATACAAGCTACATTTAAATCCTTTACTGTTTTATTTATTAGACTTGAACATCTGCAGATTTTAGAATCCTAAGGACTGCTGGAATCAATTTCCCACAAATAACAGAGGATAAGTATGCCTTTA
This sequence comes from Montemys delectorum, assembly GCA_019843815.1. Classification (NCBI taxonomy): domain Eukaryota; kingdom Metazoa; phylum Chordata; class Mammalia; order Rodentia; family Muridae; genus Montemys; species Montemys delectorum. Next base: position 12,510 of record JADRCD010144563.1, read on the forward strand.
AGGCTTACAATTGAGTGTGAAATCCTAAATTTCACACTCTAATTGGAATACATGTCTCCTCATAACTGTATTTGCAGACAAAATACAATGTTCTTTTAAGATTGATTGATTTTTATACAAGTACACTGTAGCTGTCTTCAGACACACCAGAAGAGGGCATCAGATGATTATGAGCCACCATGTGGTTGCTGGGAACTGAACTCAGGACCTCTGGAAGTGCTCTTAACTGCTGAGCCCAAAAATCTCTCAAGCCCCAAAATATTCTTTTTTTTTTTTTTTTCTTTTTTAAAGAAAAAAAAAGTGAACTTAAAGTAGTTGGTTTCCTTACCTGATCAAAGAGAAGCCTAAGCTGCCTTTCCGACTCCCCGACCCACTTGCTCAAGCAGTCTGCTCCTTTTCGCATGAAAAACGCTACCTTTTTGTCTCCTTGACTGCATTCATTAGCTAATGCTCTAGCAACCAAGGTTTTACCTGTGCCAGGAGGACCATAAAACAAACAGCCCCTAGTAGGAATCAAAGAAAACAGTCAATGTCATCACCAATTACCAAGTTAAGATATCCCTCTACCACATTTAACTTTGGACTACTATATAGAAATTAAGCACTGATAAAGCTTTTTCTAGTATATCTGCAAATTTTTCATTTTGCTGAGTCCTCAAAGGACAAACTCCTCCAATCAAGAAAGATTAAAAGTATAGGATGATTCTGAAAGGCCTGGAATTTCACATCGCCATAAAGAATTTCATCTTGTGCCTGAATGACTCTTAAACTCCAAAAAGGAAAGCAAGCCTTCGAGCTTTAAATAATAATTCCTAAGAGTCATTATTAGAACATGTCAAATAAATATACATGAAATTTTTATAAAAGACAAATTAATTGATATTCAAGCAATTAAAAATAATAGTACAGTAGTAAACATCTAATATATGCATACCTTGGAGGCTGAATTTTGAATTTTTCAAAAATTTCTGGATATAAAAGCGGAAAAACTACCATCTCCTTCAAAGCATGTATGTGATGACTCAGTCCACCTATGCTATCAAACCGCACCTTGGGGAAAGAGGGGAAGTTTAATATAAAGTGATTTTATATGTTCTCTAACTTTGTCTGTCTGTTTTTGAGTCAAAATCTCACTATGTACCCCCGGCTACTCTGAAACTCACGGTATAGACCAGGCTGGCCTTGAACTCAGAGATCCGCCTGCCTCTGCTCCCAAGCATTGGGATTGAAGGCGCGCGTTCAGGTTCTATATTTTCTTTAAATTCATGAGTTCTGTGATTCAGAAATACATTCGTTCAGAAGTTTTTTTTTTCCGTTTTTCTTTTTTCCCATTTTTCAAAACATGGCTTCTCTATATAGTCTTGGCTAGAACTCATTCTGTACAAGGTTGGCCTTGAACTCAAGAGATCCACCTAGCATATATACAAATGAGTTTTGACAACATACAAATAAGTGTAGAAAATAAAATCAAAGGTAAAATTCAACTGAGGCAAATGAAGCTATTTTTCTATAATCAAGTAACAGGAATAAGATAAATGCCCAACCTAAAACATTAATAAATCTATAGAAGATGTTACATTTATACACTAATACTTCAAATGCCTTTCAATATCTCATAGATCTTATGCATCATCAGCTGGGGCAATACTGTCTCCTCTCAAAATAAAACTTAGTTCATGGATAGAGCAATAAAACCTTAGTTACCAAAGTGGTTCTCCAAACCACAAATTAATCAAACAAAAACTTACTCTTTGGTATTTAATTCCTCTATTAGGAAAGAGACTTAATTTCTCTCCATAGGGGACAACAATGTTGACATTGGAGAGCACTAACATAGCACTAACACACCAGGAGTGAACAGAGATTGTTTCTCTCACTCATAGCAATTACACCAATTAAAACACTTTGTAAAGAATGTATACAGAAAAAAATGACAAAAGAAAATTTCACAGAATGTTAACAGATACTGCCTACTAGACCCTGGTAGAGCCTTTCTACTACTCATTCTACCATAGAGCTTGGCAATGTATTATGGATTATTTATTATGACAGGAAAAATAAACTATAAAAATTGAAGCAGGTCAGAACAGAAACTTTCTAAAAGAAGCTACATTCTCTTCCTTGTGTTATCAAATTAGAATGGCCTGGCAGAGCTGTCTGAAGTTGAAAGCCTGGTAAACTAAATCTAAACAGATGAGAAAGTCCTCAAAAACCTGTTCTATTTCCTAGGAATGCAGGACATACATAATCTAAATTTCTTTTTTTTTTTTTTTTTTCAAGACAGGGTTTTTCTCTGTGTAGCCCTGGCTGTCCTGGAACTCACTTTGTAGACCAGGCTGGCCTCAAACTCAGAAATCCACCTGCCTCTGTCTCTCAAGTGCTGGGATTAAAGGCGTGTGCCACCACTGCCCCGCTAAAATTTCTTTTAGTCCTAGTTAATTAAATAGATATTTTACTCTGTAACTTTTGATTTAGAGATAATTAAAATTTCATCTTCAATTGTATATGCAAGTCTACATTGATAACTTCTTTAAATCACATATAAGAATCAGTTAAAGGAGGCAGAGGCAGGAGGATCAGGAGTTCAAAGCCAGCCTGGGCCATACATTTGCTGGGCAGTGGTGGAGCACACCTTTGATCCCAGCACTTGGGAGGCAGAGGCAAGTGGATTTCTGAGTTCCAGGGCAGCCAGGGCTACACAGAAACCCTGTCTCAGAAAAACCAAAAGGAAACCTTAAGAGCATAACAAAAAAGGTACTCTGGGAAACATTCGCAAACTTACTGATTTATCAATGTTCATCGGATCAACATCAGCCAAACTCGCGCCCACTTTCACCCGCTCTCGGAGGATGTCGCTAGCTAAATCTTCTGCTCGGAAGTTCATAGGCAAACATCTGAAATGTGTAGACCATGAAGAGAAAGGCACGTTTTAATTTATTATTTTAATGTTTTTAAAAATATTTAGGCCGGCCGGTGGTGGTGCACGCCTTTAATCCCAGCACTTGGGAGGCAGAGTTTGAGGCCAGCCTGGTCTACTGAGTGAGTTCCAGGACAGCCAGGGCTACACAGAGAAATCCTGTCTCGAAAAACCAAAAAAAAAAAAAAAAATCTAGGGGGACAGTGACACAGCTCTAGCCACCATCTTGACAACCTGAACTGGATCCTGGGGCACACAAATACATGATGGCATACAAACACAAGGTAAATAAATAAATGATAAATTTTTTTTAATCTTTCACATTTTAATGTCAACATAAGTTAAAATCTTTAACATGGGCCCTGCACCTCACCTGGACAGCACAGTAGAGCTGAACCGGTGGAGGGAATACAAGTGAGCCAGCCCTAAGGGCAAGAACAAGGGAGCGCTGGCCCTGCCATTCATCTGCCATGAGGTAGGATGGATGCATGCCCTTCCCCACTCACCACCTGTGGTGGTCAGCAGAGCTAGTCCTGTCCCTCATGAGCTGCAGCCCCTGCACCTCACCCAGGCAACACGGTGGAGCTGACCCTGGTGGCAAAGGCATGGGTAAGCCAGCCCTAAGGGTATGAGAGCAGAAGAACTGGCCTGGCCCCTCACAGCACTTGGGAGAGTAAGCTCCAAGCCTGGACTGGGCAGCACAGTGGAGCTGGCTCTAGAGGCTTGAGAGCAGGAGAGTTGTGTAAATGAAGATGTATGAACAGAGGGTCACTGTGTTCACAGTGTGGGTCACAGAATGACATACACACTACAGCGTCCATGACAAGATGTTTTCTATGCTTTGTTTATTGTGTTTGCATTTTTTTTTTTTTTGAGGGGAGGTTGCAAGGGTGGAGAGGCATATCCCAGAGATATGAGTGGGACGGGGATGCATGATATGAAATTCACAAGAATTGATAAAGTTAAAAATTTTCTTAAATATTCCTTAACATGTTTTTATCATTCTGCTTTATCATAACCCAGAAAAACAATATCAAAAGGTTTCATATTTTAAATTATTCTTCCTACTTTCAAGTGACCAAAATCAGTAGAGCATTAATCTATTTTCTCAGAGTTTATCTCCCACTAGGAAAAGCTGGGAGCTTTTGCTGTGACCTTAAGAAGGTGAGGTAGGACCTTAAGGAGGTGAGGCCCAGCCAAAGGGCCTCTGCTCAGTGGGAACACAGTACAAGAAAAGAGTAATGCCTCACATGAAACCTTGTTCAGTACCCATTCCCTACTTCGCGCATGAGAGCCTCCTGCCATGTGCTCCTGCCCAGTGACATCTGCTTGGATGTGATGCAGCTGCAGGGGCCTATTAGCAGAGACAGCACTATACTGTATATATTCAGCCTCCAAAACTAAAAGCTAAATAAAATCCTTTTTTTTTTTTTTTTTACAAATACCTAGCCTCCAGTATGTCATCATAGCACAAGAGTATAGCTTAGTACAGGTAAAGATCACAATATGGAATAGCCTAAAAAGTGTATAATTTCTATGATAACTCCAACTTCACTAACATTTCTGAATCCTAAGTACCTTTTAAAAACATATTAGCAACAAGTAATGGTAGTACATGCATAATCCTAGCACTAGAGGCAGAGACAAATGGAACTGAGTTCAAGGCCAGCCTGATCTACAGAATGAGTTCCAGGGCAGCCAAGGCTACACAAAGAAAGGAAATCCTGTCTCAAAAAAAAAAAAAAAAAAAAAAAAAAAAAAAAATTGCTAAAGTAGGTTATCATAACCTGGACATATAGCTTAGTGTACATACTCATATCTGTAAGGCTCTGTGTTTGATCATAGAACCATTATTACTATGTATATTCTCTCTCTCTCCCCCTTCTCCCTCTCCTCTTCTCTATATTTCCTCTCAGAATAGAAGATCAAATTGAACAGGCTTTAAATGCTTGTATTTAAACTTAGATTTTAAATGATTACCGTAGCACACATGTCTAGGGTGAGCTATTCAAGAAGCTAAGAGGAGGACCCCTTAACCCCAGCCTGGGAAGCACTTCAAAGACCCTGTCCAAATTATATTCTTCTCTTACATCTTCTCTCCATCATCTAGATTTTAGTATGTAATTCATAATAAACAGGTGATACATACAAAAAAGTCTGTAAACATACATAAATATATATTTGGGACTATCAGTTTCTAGTTATATAAAAATACATACTTATTTTATTAGTGCTATGTTATAGTTTATAATTTTTTCTTGAACATATTAATTTAAGGGACCTATATTGTAAGAATCTCAAAGTAGCACTACCTCAAGTCAAAAAATATTTAAAATACTGAGGCTGAAGAAATAGCTCAGTGTTTAATAGCACTGGCTGCTCTTGCAGAAGTCCCTGGTTCAGTTCTCAACACCCAGATGACAGCTCTCAATCATCTATAATTCCAGCTCCAGAGATCTAACTCTCTCTTCTGTCCTTGAAGGTCAATGGGTATGCACATTGTACACATACATACATGTAAGCAAACACACATATAAAATAAAATCTAATAAATAAGGGCTATCAAGATGCCTCAAGAGGTAAAGGCATTTGTCACTAAGCCTGATGAGCTGAGTTCATGAGTGCACATGTCAGAAGGAAAAAACTGACTCCAAAAACAGCTGAGCAAGCGAACACACACACATACACACAGACACACACACACACACACACACACATACACACAAAATGTAAATATTTACAATATTATCATTAACAAAATGCCATTATAGATAAGAAACATAGCTTTTTTTTTGAGACCTGAGTTGTTTCTCTGTGTAGCCCTGGCTGTCCTGGAACCCACTCTGTAGACCAGGCTGGCCTCGAACTCAGAAATCCGCCTGCCTCTGCCTCCCAAGTGCCAGGATTAAAGGCATGTGCCACCACCGCCCAGCCAAGAAACATATCTTTTAAAAAAGAAAAAACTGGGCTGGAGCACTGACTGCTCTTTCGAAGGTCCTGAGTTCAATTCCCAGCAACCACATGGTAGCTCACAACCACTTGTAACAAGCTCTGATGCCCTCTTCTGGAGTGTCTGAAGACAGCTACAGTGTACTTATATATAATAATAAATAAATCTTTAAAAAAAAAAAAAAAGGAAAGAAGAAAGTTTTTTTCTCTTCTACAGTAGAAGTATCACTAAATGTCCCCTAACCTGTTCCTTGCTCGCGCCATGCTTTTTGACTTCCTCCGTTCAAAGCGCTCTTCGTCAGAAGAAGTTGTATCACTGCTGTGAATGGCATGCTTCTTCCTCCTATGAGAAAGGAGACAGTAAAGCCATTGTAGAGTCCCACGGCCTCCTAACCTTGGTCCTCTGTGCCATCTGTTGTGTCCTTCTTGCTTTGGTGCTGCTGCTCGTTGTTCCTCCTCTACTACTGAGCTAAGACCTGGCTGGCAATAGCTTTATAAAACAAAGTCTTATCATATCTACAATTGGCTCTGGAGAAAAATCCGTTTATTCACTAAGCAAATGTTCATTCCGATCACTGTCCATGCAGTTTACATCTAACAAGAAATGAAGGTTAAGCTCCACAGAGAAGAATAGAAACAAGAACACTGTTCAAATATGGTAGTTTAGAAGTTAATTAAGCAATAAGCTTGCATTCAAAGTTAGAGAGAACATCTGTTGTTATAAGTATCAAAATCGAAGAATAAGACAGCTTCTTTATTATTCTTCCTTTCCCAAATTATCAGAAATAGTTCAATCATTTTTAAAAGTAAATGTACTTGTTTACAGAAAATAAAGGCTTTTACTTCCCAATAATGACTCTTCTATCCTGTTTGAAGTCTTATCAAATGCATGAAATATTTTTAATAAAAAAGAAAATACTTGGGCTGGAGAGATGGCTCAGCAGTTAAGAGCACTGACTGCCCTTAACTCCAGAGGTCCTGAGTTTAAATCCCAGCAACCACAAGGTGGCTCACAACCATCTGTAATGGCATCTGATGCCCTCTTCTGGTGGATCTGAAGAGAGTGACAGAGTACTCATATACATAAAATAAATAAATCTTTAAAAAAAGAAAATACTTAGCCAGGCTTGATGATATGTCTGCAGTCCAAGGTATTTGGGAAGAGCATGAGGTAACAGTATCTCTTGAGCCCAAAAGACCAGCCTGGACAACATAATAAGATCCTATCTCAAAAATAAATAAAAGAGGAGTTGGGGAGATGGCTCAGCAGTTAAGAGTACTGGCTGATCTTACAGAGAACCCAAGTTCAGTTCCCAGTAATCACATGGTTATAGCTGTCTATAACTCCAGGTCTAGGGGTACAATGCCCTCTTCTGGCCTCCAGAGGTACCAGGCATTAAGTGGTGCACAAACATACGTATAGGTAAAATACCCATATATAACATAATAAAAGAATTATCCAAAATAACTAAATAAAAGAGACTAAAATCATTCCAAGGAAGAAATAAAGGTGTTAAATTATTATATAACTGGCTCCGCATGGTGGTATACACCTTTACTCCAGCATTTGGGAGGTAAAAGTGGGCATATCTCTTGAGTTCGAGGCCAGTCTGGTCTGCATAACAAGTTCCAGGACAGCAAGGACTATATAACAAGGTCTCAAAAAACAAAAGGAAAAGAAATATTGCACAAGTGGTCTAGAAACTATAATAATTTTAAAAGCTTACAACACTGCACCACTTCAACATGTCCTGACAGAATTTATCATAACCAAATTAAATTCTTTATTCTTTTATATTGTATACTTCAAGACACAGCCACAGCAATGACTTTCTAAATTAATATTCCAATAGCTCAAGAAATAGTAACAAGAACTAACAAATAAAACTGAATCAGATTTAAGACCATCTGGCTGGGTATAGTGGCATATGCCTAGAAATCCCAGCATGGAAGGGACTGAGAGAATTGAGGTTCTAACCCATCCTAGGCTTTATTGCAAGATGTTGTTTCAAATAAATAAATAAGCTTTTTTTTATATCACAAAGAAACAACTACCAGAGTGAAGAGAAGTCTAGGAAAGAAAAAAAATCTTTGCCAGTGATTTATCAAATAGTGACTACCCAGAATATGTGTAAAAAAAAAAAAAAAAAAAAAAAA
>JADRCD010144564.1:4976-30160 GCA_019843815.1 Montemys delectorum
TCTCTCTCTCTCTCTCACACACACACACACACACACACACACACACATCAAAAATTAAACAATAATTTATTTAAAATGTTAAGGAAATTTACAATCTGTATGCTAGGAACTATAAAAATTATAAAATACTGTTGAAATCATAAACACCAAATTTTTCCTAGATTTACTGAAATACAGTTGACTTATAAAATTATATATATTCAACATGCAAAACATGCTGCATATTTTGATGCAATGGAGGACTGCTCTCCTTGTACCATATCCTCTCCAACATGAGCTGTGCCTTGTGTTGTTAATCTTAGCCATTCTGACAGGTTTAAGATGGAATCTCAAAGTAGTTTTAATTTGTATTTCCCTGATGGCTAAGAATGTTGAACATTTCTTTCTTTCTTTCTTTTTCCCTCAGTTTTTTGAGACAGGGTTTCTCTGTGTAACCCTGGCTGTCCTGGAACTCACTCTGTAGACCAGGCTGGCCTCGAACTCAGAAATCCGCCTGCCTCTGTCTCCCAAGTGCTGGGGTTAAAGGCGTGTGCCACCACTGCCCGGCTAATATTTCTTTCAGTGTTTCTCAGCCATTTGAGATTCCTCTGACATTTTTAGATTCTACATGTAAATGAGATAATACAGTATTTGTCTGCATCTGTTTTATTATTATTTATTTATGGGGCTGGGGCAATTTTTCAGGGGTTAAAAGCACTGGTAATCTTCCAGAGAACCTCAGTTCAATTCCCTGTCCCTACATGGCAGCTCACAAATGTACATAGATCCAGGCCTGGGGGATATAATGCCCTCTTCTGGCCTTGATGAACACCACACATGCATTAAAGAAAAACACCTACATGTATAAAAAATAAAAATAAAGAAAAAGACTTATTTATTTTTATTTTAGGTATATAAGTGCTGCGCCTGCATGTATATCTGTGTCCTTCATGTGTGCCTGGTGCCCGTGGCAGCCAGAAGTATGCATGAGAAACCCTGGAACTAAAATTATAAATGATTGTAAGCTTCCATATGGGTGGTAGGAACCAAAGACAGGTCCTCTGTAAGAGCAGCAAGTGCTCTCAAGTTCTGAGCCATCTCTCTAGCTCAGTTTATTTTACAATTTATCTTCCACAATCAGTCATGTTACCACAAATGGAAGGATATCCTCTTTAATGGCTGAATTCCACTGTGCAAACATACATTCTCCTTATCCATTCATTTATTGACAGTTATTCAAATAGATTCTGTTTTAGCTATTATAAATAATGTTACAATGAATATGAATTTATTATTCATATGTCTTTAGATATATGCCCAAAATTGAGATAAGTAGATTGTGTTAGTTCTTTTTTTTTTTTTTTGAGGAAGCATCATGCTAATTTCCACAATGGCTATATTATATATATTCCAATCAAGTTTACAAGGGTTTTCTTTTCTCCATACCATTACCAATACTTGTTATTACTTATAACTTAATAACTATCAATAGATAGTTCATTTTTATTTGCATTTTCCGGGTGATTTTTGGCATTCAGTATGGTTTTTGTGTACCATCTGATCATTTTTATGTCATCTTTGGAGAAATATTAAAGTATTACTCACTTTTTAATTGATATGGGATGGCATGTGACAACATAGCTGGCTTTTGCTTCAATTTTATAAACATAAAATCCATATGTAAACTAGAAGGCTTGATATTATTAAGAGAGTAAAGTAATATGCAACATTTATAGTTGTAATTCATATCAAAATGCCAATGTATATTTTGTAAAATATGACAAGTTGATCCTAAAATTTACACACAAAGGTAACAGTCCCAGACAAATCAAAATAATTTTAGAAAAAATGGAAACAATTGAAGTTTATGATCAATTGATTTCCAATATAAGTGCCAAGTTTACATGATGGATAAAGAATAGTCTTTTTTTTAAGTCAACAACAATTTTATTAGAGTGTAAAAGAAAAACACCCAGGTTGTATAAGCTGTAAACCTCAACAGCTGCCCTGAGGAGAATGGGGGAGGGAAGAAAAGCTATGCAATTTAAGTTGGCATGGAGGCCATACACATGGCCAACAAGCAGCTGCAAGGCAGAGAGAGAAGCTTTAAAGAAAAAGCAAGAAAGCCCAAAGTGTTAGGAAAAAACATGCTTAGAAATGAGAGAGAAGAAACGGAGAAGTTACACTTTTCTGAATAATTCAGAAAACAGAAACCAGCTTATGTAGTTACTAGGCTGGGCCCAGTAAGCTACTGACAAAAGTAGTCTGAATAAATGGTCCTTGGAAAACTGGATAAGCAGATAAACAAAATGAAATGTAATCCCCACCTCCAAATATACACAAAATTAACCCAGATTAATTCAAAGACCTGTAATTCAGAATCAAACCCCAATACTCCTAAAAGAAAATTTAGAGGGAAATAAATATTCATAATTTTGAATTAGGCAATAGCTTCTTAGGTATGACATAAATGTAGAAAGTAAATTGAATTATGCCACAAAAGACATCATCAAGAAAGACAAAAGACAGAGACTAGGAAATATCTATAAAAATATATATATATATATTAAGAATATATGCTGGATGGTGGTGGCACACGCCAAAAAAAAAAAACAAAAAACAAAAAAGAATATATAAGCTGGGCGGTAGGACATATGCCTTTAATACCAGCACTTGGGGGTGGGTGGGGGGTGGGACAGAGAGAAGCAGATCTCTGTGAGTTCAAGACCAGCCTGGTCTACAAAGTGAGTTCCAGGACAGCCAGAGATACACAGAGAACCCTGTATTGAAAAAAAAAATACCCCCAAAAAGAAAATGTAAGAATTCTTAAAATTAAACCATAAAAATTTAAAAAATTAAAAGATAGACAAGATATTTGAGTCATTATTTGCCTGAAGAAGAAAAGATATAAAAAGGCCCTAAAATTATATGAAAAGATGTTCACCACCAGCAGTGTTCAAAAATATACAAATTGAAACTACATGGAGATTGTTTTTCAGACCTACAAAGAAGGCCATAATCAGAAAGGTTTATTAAAGCATGTGGAGATGGTAATATGTTTTCAACAAATTGTACTGAAATTATAGGATATGAAAAAGAGCATTCACCCTCTACACATTATTCATAAAATCTAATTGAAAATGTACAGACATCAATATAAGAAATCCCCTGCCCTGGGAAAAAAACTAAAAAACATTGCAAAGCATCTTTGAAACTTAGGTACAAAGGTTTCTTGAGTTACACAAAGCAATAACCACAAGAAGTAGTTTTCCAGAATTAGATTCCTCAAACTAAACACTTTGTCTCGTAACTGAGAACATTATAAAAATGAACCACAGATTGGAGAATATATGTATTATATATATATATATATATATATATATATATATATATATATATATAGTGTGTGTGTGTGTGTGTGTGTGTGTCTGTGTGTGTGTGTGTCTGTGTGTGTCTCTGTGTGTGTGTATGTTGTATATCTGACACAGGGATAGTAACAAAAGATAAGAGCAAAATAAAATGGGCAAATGAAGCAAAGACTTAACAAAATAGAATGACAAATACATGAAAATATATTCAGACATCAGGAACACAAACCCACACAGGGGGTTGGAGAGATTGCTCAGCTGTTAAGAGCATACACTGATCTCATTGAGCTTCAGTTACCAGCATGCACACAAGGTAGCTTATAACCACTTGTGACTCCAGCTTCAGGCAATTTGATACCTCTGTCCTCCAAGGTTATCTGCACACACTTGCACACACACACATACACACACACGTACACATAATTAAAAAAAATATTATTAAAAACCACAATGAGACTCTACTAACATGTCCACCAGAGTCACTAAAACTAAAAACACCAAGCAAGACATTGTGGCACATGCTTGTAATCTCAAAACATGGGAAGTGGAGGCAAAAGAATCATAAATCCAAGGCTAGTCAAAGCTGTGTAACAAATTCAAGATCCTGTCTCAAAATTTGTTTTTAAGATACCACATGTGAGGAATTCTCAATATATTGCTATGAGAGTTCAAAATAGTCCAGGCAATTTAGAATACTGTTAATTTCTTTCCCTCCCTCTTTCCCTTCCTTGCCCTCCCTCTTCCTCTCCTCCCTTCTTCCTTTACTTCTCCTCCTCCATCCGAACAGTGTCTTACTATGCAGTCCTGGCTAGCCTGGAAGTTGCTATGTAGACCATGCTGGCCTCAAACTTGCAGTGATCTATCTACGTGCTCCTGTCTCCAGAGTGCTATGTTTGAAAGGATGTACTACCATCCCTGGCAGATTTCTTTAAAAGTACAGTAACAAAATAACATAACCACTTACTCTATGCTCCAATAAAACATATTCCTAGCTATTATCCATGACAAGTAAAAATATGCTCACAAAAAGGCTTATATAAGAATGTTCAGCTGGGCAGTGGTGGCACAGGCCTTTAATCCCAGCACTTGGGAGGCAGAGGCAGGCAGATTTCTGAGTTCAAGGCTAGCCTGGTCTACAGAGTCAGTTCCAGGACAGCCAGGGCTACATAGAGAAACCCTGTCTCAAAAAACCAAAAAAAGAGAGAGAGAGAAAAAAAGAATTTTCAGAGCAGTTTTTATTCATACTAGCCCAAAACTTCAGAAAACATTCAAGTGTTAAAAAAGTCAATAGATTAACACATTTATTATATTCATAAGAATAACTTCTGTGCGGTAACACAGTGAGCTACTTCTATATACAAAATGGCTCAATCTCAAAAATATGTTCAGTGAGGGAAGCCTTACCAAGTATATATTGTATTATTCAACACAGGCTAAAACAAACAGACTACACACACCTATGGTTAAGAAAAAAATAACTGGTGGTTGACATTGATGTAGAGTGTAGAAGACTTACTAAAAAGAGGCATGAGAGAACTTTCTGAAGCAATTGATGCAGAATATGGATTCTATATTTATAGGTAAGCTGTGACCTATGGGATAAATCTAGTGAGCCATCTATTTTTGCAAACTAAGCTTTATTGGAATACAGTGATACCAGTATATTTACAATTTATCTATGATTCCTTTCATGTATAAAATAGCACAACTAAATAAGTTGCAGCAAAGATTATATACCATAGAAATCCTAAGCCATTGTCTAGATTTTTACAGGACCTTTATCAATGTGTGAAATATATCCATCCTGACAATACCTTTGTTGCATACAGGCTTTGGCTGCTTAGCATTTGTCAAAATTTACTGAATTATGAGGTGTGCCTTTTAGTGTATGTAAATTTAAACAAAAAAATATTGATTGCTACTTAAAGATACCTATGCTACAGTTAAATTACTTTACCTTTGAAATGAATTCAGAAGTAAGATGGCAATAAAACAATGAAGGAATATTCTGTATCAAGTAGAAAAGCTACAGCCTTCAAGCTCAACATGATTATCAAAGAAGGCTTGTAATATAGAATTATTTAACAAAAATTAATGATACAATTTAAGTGGTTAGTAAATACAAAAATTTTCACCTCTTCTGATCTGTGAAGATTTTCAAATAAGTTGCCAGTGAATATCTTTTTTTTTTTTTTTGAGACAGGGTTTCTCTGTATGGCCCTGGCTGTCCTGGAACTCACTCTGTAGACCAGGTTGGCCTCAAACTCAGAAATCTGCCTGCCTCTGCCTCCCAAGTGCTGGGATTAAGGCGTGTGCCACTGCCGCCCGGCCACCAGGGAATATCTTAATTACGGAAGGGAAATATAAAACACATGAAATCTTCCCACAGAGAGATATTCTGATTAAAAATGTCTTATGGACCCATTTATTTCAAATAACTCGATCCTAGAACACTACATCCTCCTGTGTAAAGAAACTGCTACTACAAAGATACAGCTTTGCCTATTTCTTTTTTCAGTTTTTGAGACAGGGTTTCTCTGTGTAGCCCTGGCTGTCCTGGAACTCACTCTGTAGACCAGGCTAGCCTCGAACTCAGAAATCCGCCTGCCTCTGCCTCCCAAGTGCTGGGATTAAAGGCGTGTACCACCACTGCCTGGCAGCTTTGCCTATTCTTGTTTGGAATAAGTGTGCACATACTGTAATTCATTATTACTTATGTCCTTATAAAAAGGGAATTTTATAAAACATAGAATACCTGAGGTAATAGCTCTTTGAAATAGTAATATATCATCACTAGAACATAACTAGAAAATCGCACAACACATCTTTTACCAATCACAGCATTCTATTAACTCAATAATTAATTCAGATTATCAGAGACACCTAAAGCAGAGCAGACAAGCAAAACAAAAAACAAATAACAAAAAGAAAAAATAAATTCTATCTTCTTTCTTCTAATTAAATCAATTTCATAAGTTAACTTATTAACACTACTCTAATTCTGGCCAGAGATGATGATTATCTAACAAACGAGCTGTGCAGTATTATAATTGTGTTTGCAGTATCTGAAGCTAGGTAATCTGAGTTTAAGTACAGGCTATCTTTTATAGTACAAGGGGCATTACTTAGCCTTTCTGATTATTATCTTCTTGTAATAAGAATATTGTAAAATAAGAATAATAGGACTCCTAGGACTGATATGAGGGAAATACACATAAGGCTTTTAGAATAGTGTTGGGAAATTGGGGAGGTAGCTCAGTGGTAGAGCACTCATTCACCACGTTTGAGGCCCTGTGTTCAGTCCCCAACACCACACTAAGAAGCAAAACTGACCCATTCAAAGAAAAGAGAATCCTCAAAAGAAATAAAAATGGCTTTTAAGAAATATCTTTTAAAATTGCTTATGGACCCTAGCAATTAGAAAAATGCAAAAAAAAAAAAAAAACAACTTTGAAGTTTCATCTTAATTCCAGTTAGAATGACAAAGGTCAATAAAACAACCAACAACAAATGTTGGAAACAATGTAGGGACAAGGGTACACTTATTCACTGTTGGTGGGATTGTACACTTGTTCAACCACTCTGGAAGTCAATGTGGAGAATTCTCAAAAAGCTAAGAATAAATCTACTATATGATCCAGCTCTTCCACTCCTTGGCATATGCTCAAAGGACTCAATATTGCTACTCCATAGGCAGTTTCTCAGCCATGTTCATTGATGCTCTAATCAGGATAACTAGAAAATAGAAACAGACTAGATGTTCTTTACCTGACGAAGAGATAATGAAAATGTTGCATGTACATTATGGAACACTATTCAGCTGTATAGAAACATGAAATCATGAGTTGGCATGTAAATGGACAGAACTAGAAAAGAGTAAGCTAACTCAGACCCAGAAAGACAAATATCACATGGACTCTTCTCATCTGAGGTTCCCAGCTCCAAATCCTTAGGTGGAATATAACCTGGGGTAACTGCAGAAACTAGGAAAGTACAAAGAGAGCACTGTGTGTGCGGGGCAGGATTAGGAGCAATAAGAGAAGGGACTAAGAGGATAAAAGTGATCTAAAAGGGGAAATGGGAAAAGCATGGGAACCTTTCATTAGTGAACAGGATGAAGATAAACATGTGAAGGAGGGAGGAAGGATGTCTGGAAAATGTCATTTGGAATTATACTATCAATTATTTACCTAAAAATACCTATAATAACCTTAAGTCCATGTATGCATACACATATATAGTTTAAATGAAATTTTCTTATCCACACTGACAATGCTCCCCTGCAAGAGACACAAACTATCTGATAAAAAAAAAAACCAAGACCACATGAAAAACCCTCTTTTAAGTTGTTGGTAAGGGTTTTCCAAGAGACTCCTGAAGTATTATAGGCTACTGCTGTTGCCCTTGGATGCCTCCACAGGTGGAAGGTAAATCTCTATTGATGAAGACACCTGGCACCTCAGACCCAGCGCCCAGAAGTCCCTGAGTGGGAACTGATTTAAAATCCTCCTTCCTGAGGACTAGCTGTTATGTTACTAGAAAGCACCATGCAGGTTTCCAAAGGATGGAAGCAACCAGAAGTTCTTTCTGGCTATGATAACATCTTTGAACTACAAGACATGTAATATATAGTGACATGCATATTTGGTGATAAGCAACAGCTCCCTAATTGGACTTAAGGCTTACGCAACCAGAGGAAAATCATGATTGGTACTGAAGCCAAGCCAACTACTTATCAAAACACAGAGTTGTGGAGCCCAATCACAATGAATACCTAGATTCAGGGGTCACAGTAGAAGAGGTACAGAAAGACTGTATCAGCAAGAGGATTATAGAGTTTGCTGTGAGATTGTATCTCCTAGTAATGTCATAAAATCTCACCAACATGACTTCCTAAACATGAGCTGAACAAGGACAACAAACATACATGCCAAAGTGGACAGGGAAAAAGTTCATGTGGCTTCAATCCTAGACAAAGAACCACAGGCAACCACAGAATGCAGAGAATGGAAGAAATTATCCTCACTCAAGACAAGCATTCCTAATACTAACGGTCAGCCTTGAAAACATATACATGCATATAATATCATATGGACTGAACAGGTTTTATTTATATGTTTAGGAATATACATATACATACTGTGGTGGTTTGAATGAGAATGGCCCCCAAAGGCTCACATATGATTGGATAAGAAGTCTGCTTGGAATATGCGGTGAACCCAATGGTTGTATAATATAAAGTAGATGCTCAAGGTTTGCAATGAATAAAAAGACTGTGTTGAAGCCTGGATTGCGTAGGTTAGTTGTCCTAAGAAAGCAATTTGTTCCTGGGGTTGTATCACATGGGGCTGCTCAGAAGCCTTCAGCAGGATTAAATTATTTATGTGTAATTGCAATAGTTGAGAAGTTGCAAACAATATATTGCTAGGACTGTTCTAACTCATTCATTCAACTAGCATTTACTTGTTGTGCCAGGAGTTTGGTAGAATGCATACCTAATGTTCATACCTAGTACCTTTTAGATTACTTAGTGAAAATGTTACCATATAGCATTTCTTGAGTGTATTTGGAACAGTCCCAATAAAATGAGCCTAGTATATGCATTTACAACTTTAATTTTCCTTACATTAGCACCAGGAACTACAGCTGGTACTTAGAACAGATAGACAAACTTCAGCCCAACCCATGACTTTAGACCTGTGTAGAGAGCCGTCTGAGCCCTGCCCTAAAGATGGCGATGGCTGGCCGAGAGCTTTGAGATAAACAACACCTGATTTGGCTTGTAGGTTGTGCTTCTGAGTGGCATGATCTTCCCTGGCCTATGGGGAGATGACACGTGGCATGAGTTCATGGGCTCCTACTAGGATATAGGCTGTGCCTGGGTAGGAATCTCGGGCTTACCTCCACACAATGCTGCCTGTAAAGTATCCTGAGTAAACTGCTAAGAGAAGGAACCAGTTGTTTCGTGTCTTAATTCCTGTTGGTAAGGGTTGAGGCATGCCACATAATGGTGGCCTCGATGGGGATAAATACTCGGATAAGCGTCCCGTGAGGTTCCAGAACTCTTAGCGGACAGGGCGATCGATCCGTAAGTTCCCAGGTAAGAAGGGACAATAAGGTCCTCAGAAGTAGTGGCTATAAAGACTCCGGGTCGGAGCAATAAAGTTTCGCAGTGAAGCGAACTAAAGAAAGGTTCTCAGAAAGAGACGGCGATCGATCGGTAAGTGCCGGGTAAGTAGGGCCGGAGCTTAGAAAGTTCTCGGGAAAGAGACGAAAGGAAAGTCCGAGGTAAAGCGGCAAAGTCCTTGGAGAGAGGCAAAACGAAAGTTCTCGGTAAAAGCGGCAGGCGAATGACTGAGCAACACGCTAGATAAAAGGGGGAAATGACCTTGGTTTTGGGTATGCCACCAATAGCTGCTGTGGTCATAATTACAATGCTGCATCTACTTGCTTTCACCGTTATTCTGGTGGCCTGTTTTTGCCTTATAACCCTGCAAGCCAATTCAAAAGGTGGAATTGCATGGGAGCAGGGGATGCTTAAGAGCAGTGTTAGACCAGTATGGATGCTAATCAGGGGTGACTAGAAGATCAAAGGTGCTATAAAGTAGTAGAGAAAGGACAGGCAGCATTAGAGCAGATAAAAGAGGAACATTCAGTAAAGTCAGAAAAGGAGAGTTGGATACGGGGCCAACTATCAACCCTACAGTTAGAACTGAATTGTCACTTGTTTATCCAGTTTTTCAAGATGCATAGGGTCAGCGTTTTCATGAGCCTTTGGACTTTAAGGTTATGAAGTCCTTGGCTGAATAGATCCATACTTACAGGATCACAGCCTCTTTCACTTTAATTTGTTAATGAACAGGCAGACGCTAATCACGCAGCTGGGAATCAAGCCTGGGATAGGGATATGCTTTGGGGCAAGGTTGCTTTGCTAATCAACAAGACTGGTTACTAGCAGCTGCCGTGATGCAGCTGAGTAAGAACAAATAAATACCCTTTGGCAGGTAGCACAAGTGGGCTGCGAGTAGAAATATCCTGGCTGTGTGTGATTTCCATTTAATATCAAAGTATAACTCAAGCTGCTAATCTCTCTCGATAGTTGTTTCAATATCTTACAGGTTTTGAAGATCTCATGGATCGGCTGAGATTAGCTATTGCCAGTGTCAACTCTACGAGAGGGGATGCAGGGCTGATTATCATCTTGAATTGCCTCTGCTGTGAATCATTTGAAAGAGTGGGCGGAAATAGGGGTATTAGCTTTGACCTTAGTGAGAGTTTCTGTTCTCTGCCTCTGTTGTCTCTGCCATATGGCTCGAGCCCGAAAAAGAGATCTTGCCATGATAACACAAGCATTTACAGCCATTGAGGCAGGGCAGTCCCCCCAAGCATGGCTTGCTGTCATCCAGCAAGAAAAGTGATAGCGTTTTGACATCGTCGCGTTCGGAATGTGAGGCTTAGCACTGCACTTGAGGTGTGCCGCCTGCAGTTAGCAACCTCAAGAAGAGCATGTCTGATTGCATAAAGGTTGATGCCCTAGAACCTGTCTCTGTGGAAAAGGCATCGGACGGGTCTGGCCCTCCCTGGGAGGCATGAGGTCTGGGGTGGGGTAGTACAATGTCCTTGTTTCTATCAGAGATCAGACCTCTGTTCTTGCCCGTTTCACTGTAAAACAAAAAGGGGGAACTGTAGAGAGCCGTCCGAGCCGTGCCCTAAAGATGGCGACGGCTGGCCGAGAGCTCTGACATAACACCTGATTTGGCTTGTAGGTTGTGCTTCTGAGTGGCATGATCTTCCCTGGCCTATGGGGAGATGACACGTGGCATGAGTTCATGGGCTCCTACTAGGATATAGGCTGTGCCTGGGTAGGAATCTCGGGCTCACCTCCACACAATGCTGCCTGTAAAGTATCCTGAGTAAACCGCTAAGAGAAGGAACCAGTTCTTTCGTGTCTTAATTCCTGGCGGACAGGGTTGGCGTGCCACAGACCTGCTTGTGCTACCATATTCAGCTTGAATATTCATTTTAAATATGCAAATAAAACTTTCAAAACTTTAAAATACAAATACATTCTAAACACATACTATACTTAAGCATATAGGATGTCCAGCATATAGGATAGGCTTAGAATGAAATGAATGTGAGCTCAATTGCAAATGTACACTTTTGCATATCATTTATAAATACTGCCCAAACACTTAATTGTAGCTATAGACCAAGCTTAATGTAAGGAACATGTAAGGGCAGAAGGCCAGGTAGACATTAGAAGCATATTTAGAGTAAAAGTAAGATGTGTGCAGTGAATAGATAAGAGTAAAGCTCTCTTGGAATCTCTCATGACGTAACCAAGAGATAAGCAGACACGACCAAATGACACTGATAAGGCTTAGACAGGGTATAAAAACCCAAAGCTCTAAGACCCCAGGGCATTCGACATGACTTGCCTCTAGAGTCCATGTCGGACGCTTAATCACTTAAATGAGATTGACCCAAACCAGTATATTTGTATTCAATATCTTTTGCATTAGACTAAGCATCTATCACTGCCTATGGCTAATTGAGCATCTGTATGCCCAGAGAATTGGCATACGCTGGCGGATTAAGAAAGTGAAACTAATTGAGGAGCAGAGACACGTCTGAGCCCGAGCCAAGGAGGAAGACCCCCTCTGAGCGCGCCATCGGGTCGTATATCCATGATGACCCTTAGCAAAGAACTTTAAGGCATCAACCTAGTGTCTTGTCAGGTTCAAGCCATAGTGATAGTGTTTGACCCCATGATATTTGCAATCATAGCAGCAGTCTTTGGATTAGCTTGTTTCTTGTGGTGGTGTGTGTGTTACATTGATACTGATAAACTCGAACCTAAATACTAACTCAGTGTCTTGTCTCTGTCTTTATTAATCGGCTCTCCAGACGGCACCAACCCGTCTATAAGTGCTTGCGACAGTTGGCGTAGTCGGCAGGATTCAGGCAAAATTTCTAAAATTGGCTTTAAAATAACACCTTTAAACCATCATAAAGGCTACCCCATAGAACAGTGTTGAGACATGAAGAAAACGCCTGCGGATCAAATACTCACCAGCCCAACGCCGACCCCGAGGGCAACCTTAGAGAAAGAGCCGGTGGTCATTTGGGGAGAAAGATCCGTTTGAGAAAACACCACCCTCCCTAAGGGTGTAAAAATACCTAAAAACCATACAGCCCGAAGCCAACTCCAAAAAACTAAAAAAAAAAAAAAGTGGTAATTGACGAAAAAAAAGACATTTTCCTCGGTAGCCATAAATGCTACAGTGGGCCTCAAAAAAAAATTAAGAGGCACGCAGATAAGAAATTGAAAAAACTCCTGGTTAAACAACCTAAAAGTGACCTGGTTTGGTATTTGACTAAAAAAGAAATTAAATTCCTATATTGACTAACAAATAAGCTGTGGTGAACAAAATAAAGTCCCTAATAAAAAAAATAAAAGGTCTAAGAGTGACCCCTGTCACAGACAAGCTGGCAGCCTGTACAAAAGAGATAAAGTGGTTAAAAACTGCCCAAAAAATTAAGAGTAAAATAGACATAAAACCTACTAAAATTATGACAGAATTAAATAACCCTGAAATAGTGACCCAGGTAATTAAAGTGCTCCCAACACTTACCCCCAGCATATTTTAAATGTTTCTGTCATTTTTCAAGGGTATATCTGCTTTCTTTTACAAGATTATGAGCTCTTTGAGGGTAAGAATAAGATTTTATCTTACTTTATTTTCTCAGAAGGTAGTAGTCATTAAAAGTCTATTGATAAACTAAAGCTAACTATAGGTCAATTTCTTAAAAGAAACAAATGTACCACATGTTCACTAAAGAATATCTGAAAGCTCAGAGCATCTTACTCCCAGAAAGGGAAAGCACATGGAGTGGAGACTGGAACAAAGAAATAGATAATGCCAGACAAAAATACAACTATGTCCAGAGTCCATGACACAAGCAACCTGAATACAGCATGGATACATGAATTCACACAAAGATGGTTTACTCATTGTCATAAATGAATAATACTGGTTTGTGCATTGCAAAGTCAAAATTTCTCCAATAAAAAAAAATCTAAAAACAATCCAAGAATTTAGGTGAATGTGGTAAAAATTAGAGAAGTCTATAAAATAGTATTTTTAATTAACTGCAATAGATAGTCCTCCATAATCTAATGAAGCTGGAAAATTTTAATACAAGGAAAAGACTGGTTTACCAAGAAAAAGAGACAAGAGTCCCAAATAACCCTTTGGTTGCACTAATTTCTCTATTCTCCAATTATAGATATAGTATCTCTAAAGTCTACTTGCACAATATTAGATAGATCCTCAGGAGAAATGTACTAGGTACAAGAAAGCATGAATAACTTTGAACCTTCAGTGGCCTTTACCTAGTCAAAGATTAACTGATCAAAGGGAATTGTTACTTATCAGAAAAACATAGAAAATGGGAAATATGTTTAAATTAATAAACAGCCTCTAAAATATGGGCCTTATGGAGGCTAGGCATGGTTTAGGGCACTAGCTACTCTTCCAGAAGACCTGGGTCAATTCCTAGCACCCACATGGCAGCTCACAACCAACTTTAAGTCCAGATCCAGGAGATCTGACACCTTCTTCTGGTCTACAGGTACCAGGAATGCATGTGGTAAATAGACATACATGCAGGCAAAACATTCATACAAATAAAATTAAACTACAATTTAAACCTAAAATTAAAAATACTTTTAAAAATATGTCTAACTTGCCAGGCAGTGGTGGTACACACCTTTTATCCCAGCACTCAGACAGCAAAAGCAGGCCAATCTCTAAATTTGAGATCAGCCTGGACTACAGAACAAATTTCAGGTCAGGCAGACACACAGAGAAATACTGTCTTTGAAAACAACAAACAAACAAATAAGAAATATGTCTTACCTTTATCTGTGAGACCTTCTGGATAGTTAAGGGAGAGATTTGGGACTGTGAAACAACTCCAAATCCAGCAGCATATATGGGCATAACAGAGGACTGACCTTGAACCACAGGCAAAACTGGGGACTGAGTCAGCTTTGGCTGCTCCTGCAACTGGTAAATAGAAGAAAACAGATAAATCCTCTAATTTATAATATAATACATACATATATATTTATATATAAAATATCACTTCATATACAGTATATACAATATATATAATTATATATTAAAATATAGTAGCAATTCTCTCACCCCTAAAATTTGCTAGCAATGTCCTACTAGTTGGTGAGAAGAATGTATTTGCTCTGGAACACTTATGTCAGCTTGTAGGATACTAGAAAGTACCTGAGAGCTAGTTGTCTGGTTTGAAGAATAGGGATGACTTGAAGTATCTGAATGTAGAACTGGTCCAGCTGCTGGCTCAGATGAAGTGTCACCTTTAACACGAAAACAAGCAAAAAATGTAGAAGGGAAACCATGAAGCACAATATTCAAATGATATAAATAACAATAAAATATTCCTTTAATTCTTTTCTACTATGACAATCATAGAATGTCAAATAAAATATACATACTTAATAATTAATAGTTTTTAAAAGAACTAATATCAGCATTGGGGCGATAAAAGCTAAAAGATCACAAGTCAGAGACCAGCCTGGGGTATATATGAGTTCAAGGACAGTGTAGGCTATCAAGCAAGGCCTGTCTCAAAATCAAACAAGTACCCAACACATAAAACTCTTCATGAATCAACAAAATGTTAACATTGGGACGTAAGCAACAGTTTCTTTTTCTTTGAATGCTAAGAATCAAACACAGCCTCGAACATGATGAATTCACATTCTGTTATTGAGTATGTTTCCATCCCTAAAATTTTCTTGGTTTTGTTTCTTTTGTTTTGTGAGAGTACACGCAAACAACAGGAGAGAAGAAGAGGTAGAAGAAAAGGTTGGAGGAAAGGAGAGAGAGAATATGCTTATATGTGTGTGCACAGGTATACAACACTGGTTACCAGTGCTTAGGTACCACCTACTTTTTTGGGGGGTGAGGAGCAGGATTCTCCACTGGCCTGAAGCTCACCAAATAAGCTGGCCATCAAACATTGGAGACCTGCCTGTCTCCACTTCTCCAGCACTGGGATTACAAGTGTATACCATCAAACCTGTTTTGTTTTGTTTTATTTTGTTTTTAAGGTGTATTCTGGATATGGAATTCATGTCCAGTGAAAGGCAATTTCTGAGTCATCTCCCCAGCCTGACATCAAACTCTTGATCCTCCTACTTCAGCCTTCAGTGTGCTGAGATTATAGGCAGATGTTACCCTGTCCACCTTCCAAAGTCTTAAATTTTTCTTTATAAAGCAAACTTAAAATAATCACAAAACCCAGGCATAATGGCACACGTTGGTAATCCCAGCACTTGCAAGGCAGAGGCAGGACAATCTCTGTAAATTCAAAGCCAGCCTGGTCTACAGAACAAGTTACAGGAAACCCCAAACCACATAGTTGAGGCCCTATCTTGAAAAACAACAACAACAAAATCACATAAACATAATACCAGGAACTGAAGATATAGTTTTGTGGTAGATTACTTGCCCTATAATGCACAAGGCCTTGGGCTCTACTCCAATCACTGCAAGTGGGGGGTGGGGTATGGAACAAGAGGTAAGGAAGTAGGAAAGGAGAATAGGAGGGGAAAGAGAAGGCACGGAAAGGGGAAGAAGGAAGCAGGGGAAAAGCTGCAGCTAGGCACAGTGACATTTAGCCATAATCCCAGCACTTAGAAGGCATAGGCAAGAGGATCATGAGTTTGAAAGCCCAGCCTGGACTATATAGCAAGATCATCTCCAGAACAAACAAACAAAGAAGAAAAACAAAAAAGAATGAGGAAGAAAAATCAACTAAATCTATTTGCCAGTCATTTCATGTATATCCTAACTAATATACACTTGTTGTTAAGATGTAAATAAAAGTCTCATGGTTCAAAACTCCTACAAAGTATGTGGGAAAATGTACTCCCTTTGTAGAACAGCTGCCTATAATGATGCAAATACTATATTTTTACTTTTTACTTATTTATATTTTATTTAATTAATTATTTGCTGTTGCTGATATTGTTTTGATACAGTCTCCCTATGTAGTCCTGGCTGACCTGGGATTCACTATGAAGACCAAACTGGCCTCTAAGTCACAGAGATCTGCCTGCCTCTGAATTCAGAGTGCTGAGATTAAAGGCCTATGGTACTACTCTGTATTATTTAAAAAGACAAATGAATTATACAAAACAAAAACAAAAACAAAAAAACAAAAGCAAAATGAAACAAAACCCTAGAGGACTTAAGTTTTCATTCCAGTCTAAGGCTCTTAATATCTAGAAAACTCCTTAAGAAACAAACTGTAGGGCTGGCGAGATGGCTCAGTGGGTAAGAGCACCGACTGCTCTTCCAAAGGTCTTGAGTTCAAATCCCAGCAACCACATGGTAGCTCACAACCACCCATAATGGGATCTGATGCCCACTTCTGGAGTGTCTGACGAGAGCTACAGTGAATTATGCCGGAGTGAGCAGTGCCACAGAGAGCGGGACCCAAGCGAGCCTGAGTTCAATTCCCAGCAGCCACACACGATAGCTCACGGCCATCTGTACAGCTACAGTGTACTCATACACATAAAATAAATAAAATAAGTCTTTAAAAAAAAGAAAAGAAACAAACTGTATCTTTAGTTCTAAATTTTCTTCATGGGCTTATTCTAGACTATTGTAAATATTATTAATAACATTTCTCTGAACTGTAGTAGTTGCTATAATATAATATTTCTGCAGCTAGAACATTTGGAAAGTCACTTAATAAATTGGGATGAGTTTCATGTGCTCCAGACTGGCCTTAAACAAGTTGAGTATGAACATGAACTTCCAATCCTCCTGCCTCCATTTTGCAAATGCTAGAATGATAGATTAAGCACTACCTTGTCCAGTTTATATGCTGTGAAGGATCAAGCCCAGGGCTTCCAGCAGACTAGACAGTACTCTCAACTGGAACAAATTCCTAGCCCAACTTTCTTGATTTTCATATAAGGAAACTATCTGGTCTATTTCAAATGTCTTTAAAGGCTTAATAGAATAATAGACAGTAGAATACTCTGAAAAGTACAAAAATGCTATTAAAGAAACTACATTTCTTTGTCTTTACAGCTGTCTTACCCCTAACAGAGGAGGACTGCTGCTGTGGTTTGCCCTGTAGAAGTTGCTGTCGAACATGTTGATCAACTTCTGTTTCTTCACACTCAGCCGCAGTGTGTGGACTAGGAGCAGGTTGTAAAGTTGCAGTCTGCTGCTGAGGAAATACATTCCTCACATACTTGCACTGGGAATCCTTGCGTTCCTCCAAGCATCCAGCAGGCTTCTTTTCCCTTATCTTTTTAATCAGTGTCACACGGTCCCTAATGGACTTAGCAACAGCTTTGGAATCACTTTCATGGAAGAATCCAGACTTGACCTACAAAGAAAACACAATAAATAAATTCTTCTTTAAATTTTTAGCTTTCTTTATTTAAATCATATTTTGTACCCCAAACCCAAAATACTAGTAAATAACTGATAATTAATAGTTGGTCTCTATATGCTTTTTAAATTGGACATGCACACATATGAGAGTCTTTAACTGATGTGAGAATAACACTTCAGGGTATGAGGCAAGAGGATCTTGTAATGTCAGTTACAAAGTCTGTCTTAAAAACCAGTAACAGCATGCCCACTATTGACACCTCAGAAATACAGCTAAGTGAAGTGGTATTTTGTCATTATGTGATGCTGTAAGATGGAACAAGCTTAGTGAGAAATGAGCTGCTGGAAAAAATACTTTAAAAATATATGTGGAGGAAATGGAAAAGTGGCATAGAGGAAAGGAAATTTGGAAGTGGATTGACATCCCCCAAATAGAAATATTGTCTATTAAAAACAATACGGATGAAGTTTGGATCAGAGATCAACATTATAATCAAAGGAATGTGTGCTCACATGAGAATAGTGAGAAAACAGGAAAGAAACAGGGATGAGTAGCAGAGAAGATAATTTGAAGTACCATAGCACACCATGTTTAGCTCTATAGTCTGCTGGCTTGCATTTTTTATTTTTTATTTTGAGACAGTAACTCATGTAATACAAGTTGACCTTAAATTTACTATATATATTACTATATATGTAGTTCAGAGTGACTTCTGAACTCCTTAATCTTTTACCCCTACCCTCTAAGCACTTGGATTACTGGCATGTACCACCATGTACTACAATCTGCTTCTTAAAACTTAAGGATCTACAGATCAGAAATTTCATGGTAGTTGAAAAATTATTAAATTGTTAATGAGTATGATAATCCCATCACTTGGAAGGTGGAACCAGGAAGCTTGCCATGGATTTGAGGGTCAGCCTAGCTACATTTTGATTGCTAGTTCAATCAAAGCTATACAGCACAACCCTGTCTAAAACCAAAACAAAATTACAGAAAACAGATGAAGTACACATATACAACTTTGCCCACCTTAAAGTCCTCAATAAACTCACCTCATAGTAAATAAAATTTAAAGTTACAGATCAATAAAAACAAGGTTAGACATGGTGGCACACACCTGAAATTCCAGCAGAGGAAGGCAAAGGAAGGAGCATCAGGACTTCAAGGCCATCTTCAGCTACACAATAAGTTCCAGGCCAGTTTGGAGTATGTAAAACTCAGTCTCAAACAAACAAAATCAAACAAAAAATGCAATGGAATGGATCAATAATAATAATACTTGAGAACCAGTTTATAAGGCCCAACATCCAAATAACAGAAGTTCCAGAAATGAGAAACAGCAACCCATCTGGCCCTCCTTCCTGTCCCTTCTGAGGCCAAGGTCTCTTGTGTATATGTGCAGGTGCACACAAAGGCTGCAGGCCAATATCAGGATTCTTCCTCTATTGCTCTTCACCTTATTTTTTTGTGACAGGTTCAGTGGGTGCCTCCTATTGTCATCACCCATACAGAACTAGGGTTACAGAGCTATACCACACCACCTTACACAGGGCCAGGGATCCAAACTTAGGTCCTCTTGATTGCACAACAGGTAATTTATCAATGGAACCATTTCCTCAGCCCCCAATTTTATTTTAACAAAAGCAGCATTGTACTATTTTTTATAGTGTATGTGCAAATTTAACATATTTTGCTAATAAAAATATTTTACAATGGCATAACAATATAAATAAGGAAAACAGAAGAGGAATCTGGGAGACAGCTGGGTAAGTAAAACGCTTGAGATGCAACTATGGGCATTTGGGTTTAGAACCCCAGCACCTGTACAAAAAGCAGAGCAAGCCGGGCAGTGGTGGCACACGCCTTTAATCCCAGCACTTGGAGGGCAGAGGCAGGTGGATTTCTGAGTTCAAGGCCAGCCTGGTCTACAGAGTGAGTTCCAGGACAGCCAGGGCTACAGAGAAACCTTGTCTCGAAAAAAACAAAACAAAACAAAAAACCAAAAAAAAAACAAAAACAAAAACTAAAACAAAAAACAAACAAAAAAAAATCCCCTTCAGTGTCAAAACCACTGTACTATAACACTTGCACTGGGGAGGTAAAATATATGCATGTGCAAGTGTACCTGTACAGAGAGAGGGAAAGAGAAGGGGAGAGAGGGGAGCGAGCATACAGAAGAACATGAAAGAGAAGAAAGCAATGAGCAGTAGAAAAGAATCTACTGGATACTAAAATGTGTAGGGAAAGCATTACTAAGGTTTATTTACCATTTCATATGCTACTTCTTCAGGTGTATCTGCTTCTAAGTTGAAACTGAATTCAATAGCTTCATTGTCTTTATGTTTGCCTTTTAATTTCTTAGGATCTTCAACCCAGAGTCTTAGAGCCAGAGATGAATTTGAACAATCATCTTCCTCTGCTAACTCCACCCTCAGTCCAGTATCCTCAGCAAAGAATGCGTGGTTTAGTAGGTCCTTGATAGATAACCTAGTAAACAAAATATTTCTCATTACCAATTCCCCCAGCCATAAGTAGATGCAGTCCTTTAAATAGTAAAAGTTAATTGTATTGAGAATCTTACTTTACATTTTCTATTAGTCCATTAATGGTTTTGTTATTAAAAACTGCACCTTATAATCAATTTATTATTAGGGACACAAAAATGTCAACTTACATGAATACAGAATGATCTTAATTAGGTTATTAACCAGTAACAAATCTGACAACAAAGTCTAACACACATGAAAGTATACCTAGAGAGAATTGTTAGGTTAGATTTATTAGCTTCCCTTAAGCCACTGGCTTATATTATTAAGACTAAAGTAATAGATTTTCAGCAAAGGAAACTAAAAACATTTCCAAGATATATAAACTCTAATTGAAAATGCAAACTCTTACAAATGTTTTAAATAGACATTACTCAACAATTATCCAGTCAGAAGGTGTGTGTAATAGCCCATTCCTAAATCACAGCAGTTTGCTTGTGTTACATAGTGAGTTCCAGGACAGTCTGGGCTATAGAAGGAGACTCAGGTTCAAAAGACTTTTTTTTAAAGGCTATTTAATCAGTGTATATACTTCACTCTTTAGAAGAATGTCATAGGTGAAGCTAATGTGGTTCAATGAAGGATAGTAGTTTCTGTTTCCCTGTATAGCTGACTTTGAACTTGCTATATAGACCAGGCTGGCCTTGAACACAAATAGATTAGCCTGCCTCTGCATCTCAAGTGTGGGAATTCAAGAGGTGTCCTACCATGTTCTTACTCTCAACTTCTTCTCTTTCTTTTCTTTCTTCATTTTTTTTAAATTAAAACAGAGTCTCACTATTATAGCTCAAGCTATAATCTCAATTCTTCTGCCACGGCCTCCTATGTGCTTGGATTACAAGCACGCCCAAGCATACTCACCTCCAGTGGTTTACTAGAAGTACTGAACTCTAATTTTAGGCTATACTATACACATAATGGATACAACCCTGGCTTAATAACAAAGACTATCTCTCAAGAGAAGCAAGAGGATATGGCTTCAAAGGATTCTTTTGTAAGCTGGGACAAGTAATTTTTCTTTCACAAACTTTTAAGAAATGAACACTATAATTAATCTGTCTGTATCTAGCATGTCTATGTAGAGAATCCCTGATGTAAAATACATATGAAAAGCACTGCATCGGTAAAGTGAAGGTTTTTTTTAAAGTTCTTTATTTTTAGCTTAAAAAAAGATGCAAACAGGACAGAGTTAATTTGAAGTATCACTTCACCATACTTCCTACAGATGAACTAAACATTCAGACAGAAGTAAAGTTAATCAACATTTTCAGAAGTACGCTCTGAGTTTTGTTTTCATTGGCTCTGGGACTAGAGTTGGGTTGGGTCTGAGAGACTGAATACCATGTGAGTCATGTGTGCAATTGAGCACAGGATGACTGAGAGACACCTGGGTGGCTTCTGTGTGTTGGGGTCTCTATAGGTGCTTCCTTGCTGACCACTGACTCAAATCTTGTTAGCATCAAACTCAAAATCTTATACTTTCTATTGTTTAAATTTAAACCGATAATTAAATTTAAAAAAAAGATGCAAACACTTAATTAAGGTAGTATAATAAAAATGACTCACTTATTAGTTTTAACACTAAAGTGAGATATGTTTAAGAAAGTATAAAGAAACTAAACCCTTTGTCTCTTAATAACAATTTTAAGTATTTTTACTAAACAATAGCAGCAGAAAATACTGACTACCTACTATTGACAACATATTGCTGTTAAGTATTTTATATACAGACTTGATCATTTGAATCATCAAAATATTACCTATTTTGAGGAATGAGTAAATAACTTTAAGATGACATTAAATGTGGGTCTAGGTTTTAATCTCAGTATGATTTTGTGGTCTGTGCTTTTTCTAGTGTAGTAAAGATTACTTTTGAGTATTTCACTGTCCTTTAATCAGATTGTAATTACAAGTAACGATCAGAATCTAAAATAAAACTATGAATTCAACACAAAATATTTAGCGTATTTATTACACTTTATGTAGAGGTCAGAGGACAATTTATATGAGTTGGTTCTCTCCTTCCACCATGTGGGCCCTGTTGTAGAAATTTTTAATCCCAATCTCAGGTTTCTACCATGCTTTAACCATTTAGTTCCCAGATAAAAGACACACAACTTTTATTATTTACAATAAGCCTAATCAGTACTAGAGCTAGGCAGATACTACTCTCTCTGTTGTTAGAGTCTACTTTCCTATTGATAATGCCAAGTTATTATTTACTATATTTCATCTGGGCTGCTCTTAACTTCAACTGACCAGCCCTCAGGGCCATGTTTTCTTGACTCCTAACCCATGGAATCTCTCTTTCTCCTCTTCCTCCTTTCCATCTTCTTTCTCTTCTTCTTCCTCTTCCTCCTCACCTTCTTCTCAAACCAGGTCACTCCAAACCCACCTACCTCTAATCCCTCCAGAAATTGGCTGTAGCCACTTTTATTTAACCAATAGTTTTAAATCAAGGAACAAGGTCTGCACAACAAAAACTTGTAAACATAAGAGACTTGTAGGCATAGACCTTCTGGTATAAAATTTATCATTACAATACATAGCAACAGATTCAACCTCAACAATTCCCCTTTTTAGTCTAAGTAAAAAGTTTCTCTCTCTTATAATAATAAACAACATATCCTAGGAACAATTATTAGATTATTATGAAAGTTATTAAGTAAAGGTTACATTTAAAAATCCAGTATGTTCGTATTTGGCAACTCAGGAGAAAGTATTCTATTATCTACCCTATCCTGGTGAGTTCAGAGTTCTGTATCTAAGCCAATTTCTATCCTCACTTGTATTACACTCCTAAAATTATCTTCTTAGACCTAGACCATACTTTTAAATACTGAACAACTAGAGAGAGGAAGATACCATGAAAGGAGATGGATGGTGAGCACATGGCCAGGAGAAATAGCAAGCACCTGGGGAACATTGCTTGGGAGGCAGCCAGGCCAGCAGTTAGAAAGGTAGATTAGGGGTTCCCCACAGTAACTGTCAAAGCCAAATAAAATAATCATCGTCTAAGTCTCATTTATTTGTAAGCTAGTCGGGGATAATTTTAAAGTGATTGTGCTACAGGGTCCTGATTTCAAACCCAGGTTCCCAGGCTTGACAGCAAGTAGCTTTATCTGAGCCACCTCGCTGGTGCCATACAATATTTTTAACTTTATTTTAAAGAACATGTTTAGGACTGGGTGTAGTGGCACATACCTTTAATCCCAGCTCTTGGAGGTAGAGGCAGGTGGATCTCTGTGGATTTGAGGCCAGCCTGGTCTACAGAATAAGTTTGAGGACAGCTAGAGCTAATAGTAAGAACCTACCTCAGAACAAACAAACAAACAAAAAAAAAACATGTCTAGGGCATGTTTGGTGATGTGGCTCAGTGGTATAGTACTTGTCTAGCAAGTATGAGACCTTAAAAACAATATTTATAATATGAGCCAACTATCCTAATTCTAGGTACATAGTCAAAAAGTTTAAGAGCACAGACTTAAACATATGTCATACTCAATGTTCATATAATATAACTCATAGTAACCAAAAGGTATTAAGGTTATACCTCAATGGCAGAGTTCCTGCCTAAAATATATAAGGCCTTGGGTTTTACTTCTAGGACAGATAAGAAAAAGAATAGCCAACAGGTGAAATTAAATATTTATTAACACATGGATATATAATGACAATGTGGTGTAAATGTACAATGGATTACTCATATTAAAAGAAATGAAATTCTGATACATGCTACAATAAAAATCAACTTTCAAAAGCCATACTAAACCAGGACAGGGTGGGGTTGGGTGGCGTGGAGTGGCATATGCCTTTAATCCAAAGGCTGGGGAGGCAAAGGCAGGTGGAGTTCTGTGAGTTTGAGGCCAGCCTGGTCTACAGAGTAAGTTCCATGACAGCCAGGGTTTGTTACACAGAGAAATCCTGTCTCAGAAAAAAAGAGAAAGAAAATTCAAACTAAATATAATAAGTCAAACATAAAACAATAAATATTCCACTTATATGAGGCACCTAGAACAAGCATATTCACAGACATAGAAAGTAAAATAGAAAGACATCCTTCTTCAGGGTATCTAGCTAGCTACCACCCTGCAAGCCCAAATGCACAGGCCCAACCCATGCAACATCCAACCACTCCACCTAGCCAGATCCTCCACATCCTTCTCCTGGGTCTAGCAAGACATAGAACTAACAAAAGAAAATATAGACAATATAAAAGATCAAGGCAATAGCCATACCCGCCCCCCAAACCTCACCAGTTCTATAAAAATGTCTGCCAATAAAATTACCTAATTAAACCCCAGGATAACAAATTTAAAGTAACAATCATAAATTTCAAAGGATTCAAGAATTTAAAGAAGATACACACAAGAAGACACATAGACACACACACACACACATACACACACACACACATGCGTGCACGCACTCAATGAAATTAAAGAGAATAAATATTGGAATGATGTCCAAGAAAACAAAAACATAAGGCTGACAGAAATGACAAAAGCAATCAAGGATTTGAAAACAAAATTCAGTAAAGAGAAATACTGATGAAGACTCAAGTTAGCTAAACATGACACGAACAAGGATGACACCAATAGACACGCAATATGGAAGGGGAAAGTTCCCATGGACTCAACGCTAGACAAAGAACTACAGGCCACTAAGAAACACTGAGAGTGGGAGAAAAGCTCATCCCAGAGGAAAAGCCCCACCCCCCAAATTGGTCACTCAATATCAATGGTTGGCTCTAAAAATATATACATGTGGTGATACATTTAGATGTGTGTGTTTGTGTGTATATACTAACATGAAACACTAA
>JADRCD010144567.1:0-19546 GCA_019843815.1 Montemys delectorum
TAAAGATAATAGGTATAGAAGAGAGTGAAGATTCCCAATGTAATGGGCCAGCAAATATCTTCAACAAAATTGTAGAAGAAAACTTCCCTAACCTAAAGAAAGAGATGCCCATCAACATACAAGAAGCCTACAGAACCCCAAATAGACTGGACCAGAAAAGAAATTCCTCCCAACATATAATAAAAAAAATCAAATGCACTGAATAAAGAAAGAATTTTAGAAGCAGTAAGGGAAAAAGATAAGTAACATATAAAGGCAGGCCTATCAGAACTACACCAGACTTCTCACCAGAGACTATGAAAGCTAGAAGATCCTGGGCAGATGTCATACAAATCCTACAAGAACACAAATGTCAGCCCAGGCTACTATATCCAGCAAAACTCTCAATTACCATAGATGGAGAAAACAAGATACTCCATGACAACACAAAATTTACACAATATCTTTCCACAAATTCAGCCCTACAAAGGATAATAGATGGAAAACATCAACATAAGGAGCAAAACTATACCCCAGAAGAGGCAAGAAGGTAATCTTTCAACAAATCCACACAAACCTAATTCACCTCTTACAACAAAAACAACAGGAAGTGACAATTACTTTTTCTTAATATATTAATATGAAAATTAATATTACCAACATATCCTAATCAATTGAAATCCAATAATATGAGGAATTAGAAATTTGTTGATTGTCATCCAATGGTCTCTCTAATTTGGTAATTGGAGAAATAGGTCCAACATTGTACAATCTATATACACTTTCAGCTTGTTTGTTTGTGACAGTGTCTGGCTGTGTACAACATAAGGGTCTTGAAATCTTGCTTCTCCTATCTCAGCCTCTCTATTAGTAGTATTGTTTATTTCATGTCTTTACACTATACTATGGCTTTCAGAACAGCTTATATACTTCAAAAGTATTTATATACCCAAAAGAAACATAGCTGATTAACTAGGGAGGTTGCTGATAAGAGAACAACAAAGAGTGAGACTGAATGCTTTGCTTGACATTTGTAACTCTTGTATCAAGTTTGAAGAAGAGAACTTTATAAGTTACTCTTTCTCTGAGATGAATGCTTTTCCAAATTATCACAGCTATTGATCCAAATTCTTACCCTCACCCAATGTCTGTGCCACCCTCCAAGCAGAACCATTGTTCATTGAAACAGTTGGTGAATGACTTTATGGATAGACCATCTTAATACACACACTATTTCTTAAATGAATGTTACCTGTTCTCTGTGGCCTGAGAATAAAGTTACCCACTCAAGTCAAATAGCTTTGACCATAGCAGGAAGTTCGTATCCAAAAATCGAGACTACAATTAATTTCTTGGTGCAGCAGAACTATCAACTCTCAGCTTAGCTATGATGGAGGTAAAATCCTTTGGTGATATGTGGGTCATTGAAGTATAGCTTTATTACAATGAAATCCAATGTCTAAAAATTGTTCTTATTTTGGGCTTCTACCACAGTAAGAGGCAAGATTTTAAACTCTATTAAGTACAAAACAAGCAAACAAAAATACTTTATATCTTTATGTTCATTTAGGAAAATACCAGTAGTGATGTATTATTTTGAAGTACACTGTTAATATGTTTGGAGTTATATAAAATTTATATTGAGAAAAATGTATTTTCACTATTGCTGTAGATGAGCATCTACATACGACTGTTAAATTGATTGTTGTTTTATATCAAACAACTTTTATAATACTTATTTGTATTGTTATAATATCTTATAAACTTTAAGGAATTTGACAAAAAAGATATTGTAAGTATTGAAGGGAGAGTCTCTGGGAGGAGTTGGGATACAAAAGGGAAACAAGAATGTGTTTTAATTCTACTTACTTAAATATGTTTTTAAATGTTAACAAATTCAGATAAATTGAAATCATGTAACTTTTTTCATCATAATGTAATAAAAGTTTTAAAAAAAATGAAATAAATTGAGAACTTAAAAAAATTTGATTTGATTGTACATTTTAAATAAGGACCTGTGTGTAGTAAAGTATTTATTTCTGTACAACATTTAGTAACGATGCATTCTTTGACTTTCTTATGTGGAGAAGATATGTTTTACTACAATACTTTTTTATTAATAAAATTGTATTTAGATATAGGTTTTATTTTATTTTATTTGTTTATTATATATTTTTTTAACATGTCATATGATTTCTACATTTCCAGTTTCCCCTCCAAAAAACCAACCAACCAAACAAACAAACAAATAAAAACAAGAACAAACCCTTGTTGCCTCCCCCCTCCCCATGCTTGCCAACTTATCCTCTCCCACTTATTGGCTCTGGCATTCCCCTACACTGGGACACAGAACCTTCACAAGGCCAAGGGCCTCTTCTCCCATTGATGCTCGACTTTGCAATCCTCTACTATACACATGCTGTCAAAACAATCAGTCCCTGCATGTATAGACCTTGGTTGGTGGTTGAGTCCCTGGGAGCTCTGAGGGTACTAGTTAGTTCATATTGTTGTTCGTCCTAAGGGGCTGCAAACTCTTCAGCTCCTTTGGTCCTTTCTCTAACTCCTTCACTGGGGACCCTGTACTCAGATCAATGGATAGCTGTGAGCCTCTACATCTGTATTAGTCAGGTATTGTCAGAGCCTCTGAGGAGATAGCTATATTAGGCTGGCTTGTCCTTCCTTCAGTCTCTGCTCCATAGTTAATCTCTGCAACTCCTTCTGTGGGTATTTGGTTCCCCCTTGTAAGAAGGAATGAAATGTCCACCTTTTGATCATCCTTCTTCTTGAGTGTCTTGTGGTTTGTGGGTTGTTCTTACTGTATTCTAAACTTCTGGGCTAACAACCATTTATCAGAGAGTGCATACCATGTGTGTTATTTTGTGATTGGGTTACCCCACTCAGGATGATATTCTCCAGATCTATCCATTTCCCTAAGAATTTCATAAATACATTGTTTTTAATAGCTGAGTAGTACTCCATTGTGTAGATGTACCACGATTTCTGTATCCATTCCTCTGTTGATACATCTGGGTTGTTTCCAGTTTCTGGCTATTACAAATAAGGCTGCTATGAACATGGTGGAGCATGTGCCCTTATTACATGTTGGCGCATCTTCTGGGTATATGCCCAGGAGTAGTATAACTGGGTCCTCCAGTAGAGCTATGTCCAATTTCCGGAGGACCTGCTAAACTGACTTCCAGAGTGGTTATACCAGCTTGCAATCCCATCAGCAATGAAGGAGTGTTCTTCTTTCTCCACAACCTCTCCAGCATCTGCTGTTACCTGAGTCTTTTATCCTAGTCAATCTGACTGGTGTGAGATAGAATCTCAGGGTTGTTTTGATTTACATTTCCCTGATGACTAAGGATGTTGAACATTTCTTTAGGTGCTTCTCAGCAATTTGGTATTCATCAGTTGTGAATTCTTTGTTTAGCTTTGTACCCCATTTTTTAATAGGGTTATTTAGTTCTCTGGAGTCTAACTTCTTTATTTCTTTGTATACATTGGATATTAGCCCTCTATCAGATATAGGATTGGTAAAAATCTTTTCCTAATTCGTTGGTTACCATTTTGTCCTATTGACAGTGTCTTTTGCCTTACAGAAGCTTTGCAACTTTATGAGGTCCCACTTGTCAATTTTTGATCTTAGAGCATAAGCTATTGGCGTTCTCTTCAGGAAATTTTCCCTTGTGCCTCTTTGCTCTAGGTTCTTCCCCACTTTCTTTTCTATTAGTTTCAATGTATCTGGTTTGATGTGGATGTCCCTGATCCACTTGGATTTGAGCTTTGTACAAGGAGAAAGGAATGGATCGATTTGCATTTTTCTACATGTTGACCTCCAGTTGAGCCAGAACCATCTTTTTAAAATGCTGTCTTTGAACAACAATTACTAACTAGTACCCTCAGAGCTCCCAGGGACCCAACCACCAATCAAGGACTATACAGGGTAGGATTGAATGTACTGGCAGCAGGTATATAGTAGAGGATTGCAAATTCGATCATCAGTAGGAGTAAAGGACCTCGGCCTTGTGAAGGTTTTGTGCCCCAGTGTAGGGGAATGCCAGGGCCAATAAGTGGGAGAGGATGGGGTGACAGGCATTGGGATGGGAGAGGCAAAAGGGGTTTGTTCTTGTTTTTTTTAGTTTGTTTGTTTGTTTGTTTTGGAGGGGAACCTGGGAAAGGGAAAATGTACATGTAAATAAAGAAAATACCTAATTAAAAAAAAAAGAAAAAAAAAAAAAAAGAAATGCTGTCTTTTTTCCACTGTATGGTTTTAGCTCCTTTGTGAAAGATCAAGTGACCATAGGTGCGTGGGTTCATTTCTGGGTCTTCAATTCTGTTCCATTGATCTACCTGCCTGTCACTGTACCAGTACCATACAGTTTTTAATCACAATTGCTTGATAGTACAGCTTAAGGTCTGGGATGTTGTTTCTACCAGAAGTTACTTTGTTGTTGAGAATAGTTTTGGCTATCCTGGGTTTTTTTTTGTTGTTCCTGATGAATATGCATATTGCTCTTTCTAAGTCTGTGGAGAATTGATTTGGAATTTTTATGGAGATTGCATTGAATCTGTAGATTGCCTTCCATAAGATGGCCATTTTTTACTCTATTAATCCTGCCAATCCATGAGCATGGGAGATCTTTCTGTCTTCTGAGATCTTCAATTTCCTTCTTCAAAGACTTGAAGTTCTTGTCAAACAGATCTTTTACTTGCTTAGTCAGAGTTACACCAAGATATTTTATATTATTTATAACTATTGTGAAGGGTGTTGTTTCCCTAATTTCTTTCTCAGCCTGTTTATCCTTTGTGTAGAGGAAGGCCTCTGATTTGCTTGAGTTAATTTTATATCCAGCTACTTTGCTTCAGTTGTTTATCAGGTTTAGGAGCTCTCTGGTGGAATTTTTGGGGTCACTTAAGTATACAATCATATCATCAGCAAATAGTGATAATTTGACTTCTTCCTTTCCAATTCGTATCCCTTTGAATTCCGTTTGTTGTCTAATTGCTCTGGCTAGGACCTCAAGTACAATATTGAATAGGTACAGAGAGAGTGGGCAGCCTTGTCTAGTTCCTGATTTTGGTGGAATTGCTTCAAGTTTCTCTCCATTCAGTTTGATGTTGGCTACTGGTTTTCTGTATATTGCTTTTACTATGTTTAAGTATGGGCCTTGAATTCCTGATCTTTCCAAGACTTTTATCATGAAGGGATGTTGGATTTTGTCAAATGCTTTCTCACCATTTAATGAGGTGATCATATGGTTTCTTTTCTTTGAGTTTGTTTATGTAGTGAATTATGTTGATGGATTTCCATATATTGAACCATCCCTGCTTCCCTGGGATTAAGCCTACTTGATCATGGTAGATGATCTTTTTGATGTGTTCTTTGATTAGGTTTGCAAGAATTACTGTGAGTATTTTTGCGTCAATATTCATAAGGGAAATTGGTCTGAAGTTTTCTTCCTTCGTTAGGTCTCTGTGTGGTTTAGGTATAAGAGTAATTGTGGCTTCACTGAACGAATTGGGTAGAGTGCCTTCAGTTTCTATGTTGTGGAATAATTTGAGGAGTATTGGTATTAGGTCTTCTTTGAAGGGTTGATAAAACTCTGCACTAAACCCATCCAGTCCTGGGCTTTTTTTGGTTGGGAGACTTTCAATGACTGTTTCTATTTCATGAGCAAGTATGATACTGTTTAGATTGTTGATCTGATCTTGATTTAACTTTGGTACCAGGTATCTGTCTAGAAAATTGTCCATTTCATCCAGGTTTTCCAATTTGTTGAGTATAGGCTTTTGTAGTAGGATCTCATGATTTTTTGGATTTCTTCAGTGTCTGTTTTTATGTCTCCCTTTTCATTTCTGATCTTGTTAATTAGGATACGGTCTCTGTGCCCTCTAGCTAGTCTGGCCAAGGGTTTATCTATTTTGTTGATTTTCTCAAAAAACCAGCTCCTGGTTTGGTTGATTGTTTTTATAGCTCTTTTTGTTTCTATTTGGTTGATTTCAGCCCTGAGTTTGATTATTTCCTGCCTTTGCCTCCTCTTGGGTGAATTTGCTTATTTTTGTTCTAGCACTTTCAGGTGTGCTGTGAAATTGCTGGTATATGCTGTCTCCAGTTTCTTTTTGTAGGCACTTGAAGCTATGAGGTTTTCCTCTTAGGACTGCTTTCATTGTGTCCCATAAGTTTGGGTATGTTGTGGCTTCATTTTCATTAAGCTCTAGAAAGTCTTTAATTTCTTTCTTTATTTCTTCCTTGACCAAGTTATCATTGAGTAGAGTGTTGTTAAGCTTCCACGTATATGTGGGCATTCTATTATTTATGTTGTTATTGAGGAGCAGCATTATTCTATGGTGATCTGATAGGATACAAGGAATTATTTCAATGTTCTTGTATCTGTTGAGGCCTGATTTGTGACCAATTATATGGTTAGTTTTGGAGAAGGTACCATGAGATGCTGAGAAGAAGGTATATCCTTTTGTTTTAGGATAAAAAGTTCTATAGCTATCTGTTAAATCCATCTGTTTCATAACTTCTGTTAGTCTGAGGGTGTCCTGGTTTAGTTTCTGTTTCCATGATCTGTCAATTACAGAGAGTGAGGTGCTGAAATCTCCCACTACTATTGTGTGCGGTATAATGTGTGCTTTGAGCTTTAGTAAAGTTTCTTGTATGAATGTAGATGCCCCTTGATTTGGAGCATAGAGGTTCAGAATTGAGAATTCATCTTGGTACATCATTCCTTTGATGAATATGAAGTGTCCCTCCTTACCTTTTTGATCACTTTAGGGTGAAATTTGATTTTATTTGATATTAGAATGACTACTCCAGCTTTTATTCTTGGGACCATTGTCTTGGAGGATTGTTTTCCAGCCTTTTATTCTGAGGTAGTGTCTGTCTTTGTCACTGAGGTGGGTTTCCTGTATGCAACAAAATGTTGGGCTCTGTTTACGTACCCAATCTGATAGTCTATGTCTTTTTATTGGGGAATTGAGTCCATTGATGTTAATAGATATTAAGCAAAAGTAATTGTTGCTTTCTGTTATTTTTGTTGTTAGAGATAGAATTTCATCCATGTGGCTATCTTCTTTTAGTTTTGTTGGAAGATTATATTTTTGCTGCTTCAGAGATGTAATTCCCCTCCTTGTGTTGGAGTTTTCCATTTATTACCCTTTGAAGGGCTGGATTTGTGGAAATATATTGTGTGAATTTGGTTTTGTCATGGAAGACTTTGGTTTCTCCATCTATGGTGATTGAGAGTTTTGCTGGGTATAGTAGTCTTGGCTGGCATTTGTATTCTCTTAGGGTCTATATGACATCTGCTCAGGATCGTCTAGCTTTCATAGTCTCTGGTGAGAAGTCTGGTATAATTCTGATAGGGCTGCTTTTATATGTTACTTGAGCTTTTTCTCTTACTGCTTTTAGTATTTTCTTTGTTTTGTGCATTTTGTGTTTTGACTATTATGTAGTAGGAGGAATTTCTTTTCTGGTCCAGTCTATTTGTAGTTCTGTAGGCTTCTTGTGTGGTCAAGTGTAGAGAGCCTCGGTGAGTGATGATAGCCAGCAGATGGCACTGACATCTGGTGCTCTCCCAAGTTTACAGGTGATTTGCACAGGTGCTAGCAGAATTCACGCCAAGTCACGGCCCATCCCGGGGCGTATTGTGCTCCTGAGCAAACAGCCAATCAGAATGAACACGCCGCTCCAGGGCATATATAAGCAGTGCTTTTTCAGGGCTTGGGGTCACCCTCTTGAAGATGTAATAAACGGTTGTTGCAGAAGGATCCTGTGTGTCCGCATGCGTTCTT
The DNA here is from genome assembly GCA_019843815.1 of Montemys delectorum. Taxonomy (NCBI): domain Eukaryota; kingdom Metazoa; phylum Chordata; class Mammalia; order Rodentia; family Muridae; genus Montemys; species Montemys delectorum. The sequence continues at coordinate 7,783 of JADRCD010144567.1, forward strand.
GCCAGCGAGACTACATGTGCGGATTACAGTCATGGGCATCTCTTTCTTTAGGTTAGGGAAGTTTTCTTCTATAATTTTTTTGAAGTTATTTACTGGCCCTTTAAGTTGGAGGTCTTCAATCTCTTCTATACCTATTATCCTTAGGTTTGGTCTTCTCATTGTGTCCTGGATTTCCTGGATGTTTTGGGTTATGATCTTTTTGCATTTTGCATGTTCTTTGACTGTTGTGTCAATGTTGTCTATGTTATCTTCTGCCCCTGAGATTCTCTATCTCTTGTATTCTGTTGGTGATGCTTGCATCTATGTTTCCTGACTTCTTTCCTAAGATTCTAACTCCAGAGTTATCTCTCTTTGTTATTTCTTAAGTCTGTACTTCCATTTTTAGGTCCTCGATGGTTTTGCTCAATTCCTTCACCTGTTTGTTTGTGTTTTCCTGTAATTCCTTAAGGGATTTTTGTGTTTCCTCTTTTAGGGCTTCTACTTGTTTACTCGTGATCTGCTGTAATTCTTTTTTTTAAAAAAAAAAACTTTTATTGGATTATGATGAGAAAAGTTACATGATTTCAATTTATCTGAATTTGTTAACATTTATAAACATATTTTAAGTAAGTAGAATTAAATCACATTCTTGTTTCCCTTTTGTACCCATACTACTCACAGAGACCCCCCTTCAATACCTACAATATCTTTTTGGTCATATTCCTTAAAATTTATAAAATATTATAATAATAAAAATAAGTATTATAAAAGTTGTTTGATAAAACAGCAATCAATTTAACAGTCTTATATAGACGCTCATCTACAACAATAGTCAAAATACATTTTTCTCAATATAAATTTTAAGTAACTCCAAACATATTAACTGTATACTTCAAAATAATACTTCACTACTGGTATTTTCTTAAATGAACATAAATATATAAAGTCTTTTTGTTTGTTTTGTATTTAGTAGAGTTTAAAATCTTGCCTCTTACTGTGGTACAATCCCAAAATAAAAACAATTTTTAGACATTGGATATCATTGTAATAAGGCTGTACTTCAATGACCCTCATATCACCATAGGATTTTACCTCCATCATAGCTAAGCTGAGAGTTGATATTTCTGCTGCACCAAGAAATGAATTGTAGGCTCAATTTTTGGATTCAGACTTCCTGCTATGATCAAAGCTATTTGACTTGAGTGAGTGAGTTTTTTTCTCAGGCCACAGAGAACAGGTTACATTCATTTAAGAAATGGTGTGTGTATTGAGATGGTCTATCCATGTAGTCATTCACCAACTGTTTCAATGAACAATGGTTCTGCTTGGAGGGTGGCATGGACATTGGGTGAGGGTAAGAATTTGGTTCATTAGCTGTGATAATTTGGAAACCATTCATCTCAGAGAAAGAGTAATTTATAAAGTTCTCTTCTTCAAACTTGATATAAGAGTTACAAACGTCAGGCAAAGCATTCAGTCTCACTCTTTGTTGTTCTCTTACAAGCCCCTTCCCAATTTAATTGTCTATTTTTCTTTTGGCTATATAGATACTTTTGAAATATATAAGCTGTTCTGAAAACCATAGTGTAGTGTAAAAACATGAAATAAACAATACTACTAATAGAGAGACTGAGATAGGAGAAGCAAGATTTCAAGACCCTTCCTTATGTTGTACATAGCAAGACACTGTCGCAAACAAACAAGCTGAATGTGTATAGATTGTATAATATTGGACCTATTTCTCCAGTTACCAAATTAGAGAGAACATTGGATGACAATCAACAAATTTCTAATTCCTCATATTATTGGATTTCAATCGATTAGGATATGTTGGTAATATGAATTTTCATTGTAATATATTAAGAAAAATTATCTCCTGTAAGTCTTTATTATATTTTTTTGTTTCCTCTTTAAGTGTTTGTACCTTTTTGCCTGTGTTCTCCTATATTTCTTTAAGGGCATTATTCATGTCCTTCTTGAATTCCTCTAGCACCATCGTGAGATATGATTTTCGATCCAAATCTTGCTTTTCCGGTGTTTTGGAATATCCAGGACTTGCTGTGGTCGGAGTACTAGGTTCTGATGAAACCAAGCAGACTTGGTTTCTGTTGGTAGGATTCTTGTGTTTGCCTTTTGCCATCTGTTGATCTCTGGTGTTAGATGTTCTTGCTGTCTCTGACTAGAATTTGTTCCTCCTATGGGTCTGTAAGCCTGTTGTCAGTACTTCTGGGAGCTCAGCTCTCCTCTGGTAAATCCAGGGCACAGATGGGTTAGTCCCTGGGTTAAGGCACTCCATGGAGGCAGGCTGTCTGCTTGCAGGGATTGGGCAGGGAGGATTGCACATACATCGCTGTCACTCGGAAACTGAGAGGATCTTGTCCCTGCTGCCCTGCGACTCCCCTGGGACCTGTGAGGCCTGTGTCTCAGGGCTGGTCCTGCCTTAGAAAGCCACTGAGTCCCTGGGTTAAAGCACTCCCTGAAGGCAGGCTTTCCATTTGCAGGGAAGGCACAGAGAGGGTTGCTGATCCACCGCTGTCACTTGAAAGCTGAGAGGATCCTGTCACTGATGCCCTGTGACTCCCCTGCGACTCCTAAGGCCTGTGCCTCCTGGCTGGTCCTGCCTTAGAAAGTCCTTAATACAATGGTTTAAGGAACATATCTTAATCTATAGCAGTGTAGATAAATTATTATATTATGAATTTATGCTAAATATAACATATAAATAATTTCATTTGATATTATTAACTTTTAAATTAGTTCCTTGAGCTTTGAGTTTTATAAATCATGATCATCTTCAATCCCAACTCTTCTCAGATTTACCCAACTTTCCCTACTAACCCATCTTTGAATCCATAATCCACATAGATAGATAGATAGATGTTAGATGATAAGTAGATGGCATACAGACAGACACAGATTTTTTTTCATACATATGAAAGGCCAACTTTTGCTGCCCAAATATTTTTACGTGGGTGATGCTGATCTGATAAACTTATCAAAGAACACACTTATATGGAAAAATGTCTTTTTTCCCTCTATAGCTAGCAAAATTCAATCTGTTACATGGTTAGGGTGGGATTGTATGTACAGATACCCTGACTATGTTGGAATTTGTTCTGTGATGGAACGGTTGAAATTTTTAAAGGTGTGTGTGTGTGTGTGTGTGGTGGTCATAGAAGTCAGAAGAAGCTCAGGATCTGGGATTATAGGAAATTGAGAGCTACTGATGTTGGCAACAAAACTCAGAAGTTTTAGAAAGCACTCAGAGCTTTTAACCTATGAGCCATCTCTCTAGTTTCAACATATGCTTTTAAATTAGTGATAGAATATATAATACAATAGCTAGGAAATTGTAAGTTTGAATATCCAAGTTCTTTTACATTACTATAGCCATGTTTTCCTTATTATTAAAAAGAATATTTGTATCAGATCACAAAGCCATTTTTTTGCTCAATACATATAGCATAGAAACATTAGGAAATTGTAATTATATTAAAAGAGTTCATAAGTATTTTCCATATTCCCTTTCCTGTTGGGTCCCTCTCTCCTGCCTCAACTCCATGACAATCAGAGACTGTCAGCTCACCCCTGCTGTGCCTAAAATAGAGGCCCACTACACTGAGTTCTGCCTTCGAGGATTCCGGAGGAAGGTAAGCTTGGTGATCACTGACATGTTCGCTGGCTGAGGACATTGTTGTATGTAAACAAACTAACTGCCTGAGGACAGCTGCTGTTCACCTCTGCCCCCACCAAGGGCCGAGCCTCCAACCTCTCCTGGGTGACCTATGGGACACCCTGAGCCGCTGTCCTTGAAAGCAGGCACGCCCAGCAGCCCAGCTTCCCCTTGACTCCCTCCTGACTCTTTTCTGACTCTTTCCTGACTCCTCCCACAGTGTTTATGTCATGCAAATATCATTGTAACCTAGAGATCCAGCTTTGCTTTCTCATGTACATATAAATCCTGAACCCCAAAAGTAAAGTTGGAAGCCTTGATTGGGACTCAACTTGGCTTTGCGTCCTTTTGTTCTCGAACTCTGTGTTTCAGGTCTTTTTCTCCCTTAGACTGAGAGAGAACTTTCCTTTATATACAAATAAATTTGCTACATTCTTACTAGCAATGTTTTATTTTGTTTTTAGTTTAAAAATTATTTCATAGGGCTGGAGAGATGACTCAGCAGTTGAGATTACTTGATGACTTTGCAGAAGACCCAGGTTCATTTATTCCCCCTGAAATGGAAGTTAACAACTCTCTATATAGCCAGCTCAAAAAGACCTGACACTATCGACACTGTTATCTTGCCTCCATAGATAAAAAGTACATGTTACACACATACATGGCAAACAATTTGCATATATAAAATAGATAAATCTTCCTTGTTGCCCCCTTTGTCCTTTCCCCCACAATGAAACTCTCCCATGGAACTGTCCTGGCCTGGTGTGATCTATCTGGATGAGTTGTGATTCTAACAGAACATCAATTATTTGATTGTGACATTTTGTTAAGTATTTAAGCATTTCACTATAAAAGACACATTATACTATTTAAGTATATATAATTATCAATTAAATAACAAGAAATCTGGGAGAAAAGTCTATATGGTACATGGAACAAGTCGTATTTTCCAAAGCTAATGCAGAGAATGAATTGTATAACTCATAAAGGAATAGCTATATTGAATGTTTTGATCATATTTTTACTACTTCTACAAATATGTCATAACTAAGCACAGCCTCTATTTTAGGCATAAAATTGAACTCAATTGTGAGTTCATAAATATACAAAGATGTAAATGTCAGAGTTTATAGGCAAATGACAATTCTGTCATTATTGCACTATCTTTCTGTGTTGTTCTGTGATGATTATATCATCTGCCATGTCTGGATTATATAACACACACAATGTGTTTATACATTCTCTAGTCTGTGGATAATGGTACTCACAGAGCATTCTCACCTTGTAACTCCATATTGATCTCTCTCATACACACACAAATATACACAAAACTACGGATGGCAAATTTGTTTAATTTTCCTTTCCAAAATAGTTTACTCAAGGTTTTCTAAGTAACAAAATAATTTTGTCAATTTCCAGTAAATTTATCCCTGGCATTTTTACACCCAAGTAAAGATACTGTTTCCTCTTCTGCTTCCTTTTCATGGATCAGGTTTGTACCTCTGCTGACAACACTTCCCTTCATTTCATACGAGAAGTGATTAGATCTACAATATTTATATGCTTGTATTTTTGTATTAAAGGAAACTTGGTCATAAATATTCTATCTGATCTTTAGGGAGATATAGGATATCTGGTACTTATTCAAATAACTGTGTAACTGAAATTTACTGACAATTCCGTTGCACCTAATCATTTTTGAAAGGAAGATATATTGGAAACGTAATAATTTTGTTTAGCTGTTTCCAGTAGTTTTAACTCTCTCATCTGGCTCCATCCTGTTCCCCTTCCCATGTTCCTTTAGGTATTGACTAGAATTTATACTACATTTGTAAATAGAGACAGAACTAGCAAACTATGCTATGTTATTTATAAACTAGACTGAGTTCTCTTACAGCTGTATGTTATGAAATGTCCTCAAAACATCTGTCTCTGTAGATGCTTTGGAAAAATGATTATTTTTTTATTAAAGAATGTAAAACTTTCCACTGATGTGTTAATATATTTTTGACATATAAAAATTTAAAACAAAAAAACCCAAAAAATTTGTAGTTAAAAAAGAAAGATCATTGAGGCAGAGATGGCACATGCCTTTTATCCCAGACTTGGGAGGCAACAGCAGGCAGATGTGGTCTACAGAGCTAGTTCCACGATAGCCAAGGCTACACAAAGAAACCTTACCATGAAATTATTCTCATTTGACCAAGAAAGCTGTTCTTTTATCCCCTCCATCCACCACGTCATTCACTCATTGGCTAGGCTGGGGTGAGCAGTTTCTATCACCAGTAAATAATTCTCCAGTGGAAGATGCAGGCAGGAAACAGCCCTATACACTAACAGGAAGCCCCACATCCAACCAACTCTGCCTAGCACTGGGCTCTGTGTCTGAGTTTGTTGTGCTGATCTTCTTGAGTTCTTTATCAAAACGGTGCTCACAGTATAGGCAAAAATACTCCATGCATCATCAACAATCCATTTCCTGGAATCAGGAATAAAAAAATCTTTATAAATGAGATCTCTGTCTTAAAATAAGATTAGTTTCAAAATTTCAAATTGATTTTTAATGCAATTTCATGTATCATTACAAAGTGAAAGGAAGTTTCTACGCAGAGACATAGGGGGAAAAAAGGCAGAGGAGTGTGACCACGAGACAGGAAATTGCATGGATGCAGGAACAAGTCAAGGAATGGAGGCAGCTACCAGATTCTCAAAGGCCTGAAATATTCTCTTCTAGAGTCAGGATATGAGAAGCATGACCCTAAAAATTGTTTAGACGATACTGTGAAAAAATATTGAGTTTGACAAATGTGGTAATGTGGTATCTGAGGAAATTGATTATGTTAACAGCCTTCCTGGAGACAGAGGACTGTTTGGTTCTCAGCCCACAGGGAACATTCATTTAAGAAATGGTGTGTGTATTCGTATGGTCTATCCATAAAGTCATTCACTGACTGTTTCAATGAATAATGGTTCTGCTTGGAGGGTGGCACAGACATGAGGTGAGGGTAAGAATCTGGTTCATTGGCTGTGATGATTTTGAAAAGCATTCATCTCAGAGAAAAAGTTCTTTATAAAGTCCTCTTCTTCAAACTTGATACAATAGTTACAAACGCCAAGCAAAGCATTCAGTCTTACTCTTTGTTGTTCTCTTACAAGCCACCTCTCAAGTTAATTGTCTACTTTTCTTTTGGCTGTATGAATACATTTGAAATATGTAAGCTGTTCTGAAAACCATAGTATAGTGTAAAAACATGAACTAATACTACTAATAGAGAGGCTGAGATAGGAGAAGCAAGATTTCAAGACCATTATGTGGTATATAGCAAGACACTCTCATGTACAAACAAGCAGAAAGTATATATGGATTGTACAATATTGGACCTATTTCTCCAATTACCAAATTAGAGAGACCACTGGATGACAGCCAACAAATTTCTGATTCCTCATAATTTTGAATTTCAATTGATTTGGATATGTTGGTAATATTAATTTTCATAATAAGAGATATTAAGGACAAACAATTGTTACTTCCTGTTGTTTTTGTTGTTAGAGGTAGACTTTTGTTTGTGTGGGTTTGTTGAAAGATTACTTTCTTGCTTCTTCTAGGGCGTAGTTTTGCTCCTTATGTTGGTGTTTTCCATTTATTATTCTTTGTAGGGCTGGATTTGTGGAAAGATATTGTGTAAATTTTTGTCATGGAATATCTTGTTTTCTCCATCTATGTTAATTGTGAGTTTTGCTGGGTGTAGTAGCCTGGGCTGGCATTTGTGTTCTCTTAGGGTCTGTATGACATCTTCCCAGGATCTTCTAGCTTTCATAATCTCTGGTGAGAAGTCTGGTGTAATTCTGATAGGCCTGCCTTTATATGTTACTTGACCTTTTTCCCTTACTGCTTTTAAAATTCTTTGTTTAGTGATTTGTTGTTTTGACTATTATGTGGCAGAAGGAATTTCTTTCCTGGTCCAGTCTATTTGGAGTTCTGTAGGCTTCTTGTATGTTCATGGGCATCTCTTTCTTTAGGTCAGGGAAGTTTTCTTCTATAATTTTGTTGAAGATATTTACTGGCCCATTACACTGGGAGTCTTGACTCTCTTCTATACCTATTATCTTTAGGTTTGGTCTTCTCATTACATCCTGGATTTCCTGGATGTTTTGGATTACGAGTTTTTTGCATTTTGTGTTTTTTTTCTTTTTCGACTGTTGTGTCAATGGTTTTTAAGGTATCTTCTGCCCCTGAGATACTATCTTCTATTTTTTGTATTCTGTTGGTGTCTTAGTCAGGGTTTCTATTCCTGCACAAACATCATGACCAAGAAGCAAGTTGGAGAGGAAAGGGTTTATTTGGCTTACTTCCACATTGCTGTTGATCACCAGAGGAAGTCAGGACTGGAACTCAACCAGGTCAGGAAGCAGGAGCTGATGCAGAGGCCATGGAGAGATATTTCTTACTGGCTTGCTTCTTCTGGCTTGCTCAGCCTGCTCTCTTATAGAACCCAAAACTTCCAGCCCAGGGATGGCACCACCCACAAGGAGCCCTACCCCCTTGATCACTAATTGAGAAAATGCCCCACAGCTGGGTCTCATGGAGGCACTTCCCCAACTGAAGATCTCTTCTCTGTGATAACTCCAGCCTGTGTCAAGTTGACACACAAAACTAGCCAGTATAGTTGGTGATGCTTGCATCTATGACTCCTCATTTCTTTCCTAGCTTTTCTAACTCTGAGGTTGTCTCCCTTTGTGATTTCTTTATTGTTTCTATTTCCATTTTTAGATTCTAGATGGTTTTGTTCATTTCCTTGACCTGTTTGATTGTGTTTTCCTGTATTTCTTTAAGGGATTTTTTTGTGTTTCCTCTTGAAGGGCTTCTAACTGTTAACCTGTGTTCACCTGTATTTCTTTGAGGGAGTTAATTTATGTCATTCTTAAAGTCCTCTATCATTATCATGAGAAGTGATTTTCTTTCTGAATCTTGCTTTTCCGATGTGATGGTGTGTCCAGGACTTGCTATTGTGGGAGAATTGGGTTCTGATGATACTAAATAGCCTTGGTTTCTGTTCCTTATGTTCTTATGCATGTCTCCCCCCATCTGATATCTCTATTCCACCTGCCCTGACTAAATCTGATTGGAGACTGTCCTTCCTGTGATTCTGGTTGTGTCAGGACTCCTCAGAGTCAAGCTATTTCTGTTATTCTGTGATTCTGTGATTCTGTGATCCTGTGATCCTGTGATCCTGTGATCCTGGGCCCATTAGAGTGCCTGAGAGTAGATCTTCCTCTGGGTCTTGTGGGTCTGGCTTTGGAATTTGCACCCAAGGTCTGCTCAGGGCAATGGCCCAGACAGACTGGAAGGAACCCGTGCCACTGGACTGGCAAAGATCCTGTGTTCCTGGTTTCCTCTGGTCACAGTTATTCCTGGTGTTAGGACAGATGTTGTGTCCTCTTCACATCTGAACCTATGGTCTACAGCATTCCTTCTGATGAGTATACACACACACACACACACACACACACACACACACACATACATATATACATATTAATTTATTTTTTCTGATGCATATATTTTTAAAGCTTATGCTCATTTCTGGATTCTGTGAGTAAACCACATTTTCTTTATTATCTTTTCAACCTGACTTTATAAATTATATGTACACTCGAGAAGAAGAAAAAAAAGAGCCTTAGAAAAATTCAATGTAGACAGCTATTTATAACTTGACAACTAATGCAAACAAATGTCTCCATTACATAAATAATTCAATTGCATTTCATTTACTTACACATAATTATTTCTATAAGTTTCTTGCAGAAAGAATGGTGACTAATTTATCTTCTTTGCTGACAATAGTATTAACATGACTACCATGCATCCCAATAGCCCTGCTTGCTACTAAGGTAATATTAATCTTATTTTATAAAGATATAACATAATTTTAGCCAAAGACCATGGAGCCACAGAGGCACAGTAGATCTTATTAGGAAATCAGACTGAATTCTCTCTGTGCTCTCTGGTGATTATCTGGCTGGATCCACTTGAGTAGTTACTCTGTTTGAATGGAAGACTAGATATACTTTAGCACAAATTCTCTCATCAGCATGAGAGGAGAATCAGGAGAAATGCTGCCAGCTGTTGTCAGCTTCGATGGCATGAAAGAGTGCTCTGTGGACTAAGAATCATAGGAATTGGGGTCAAAGTTTAACCTCTCATTGTTTTCTCTTGTGCCAACAGTTATATAGTATCCTGGGAACCATTTGTCAAATAGGAGAGTAAATGTATCTAATTATTTGAAGATTTACTTATAAATAATTTAAACATTACTTCTAGCTATAAATAATAAAATTAACATCACTTGTAAAGTAAGAAGGCTAGGTCATGTGCTGTAAGTCTTCTGACATGTGGGCTTAACACTGGAACTTAGATCTCTCAGAACAGCTTTTCCTGTGGAAAGGGGCTCTAATTTCACTGAGTATGAATTATGCTCCCAACCAATTGTGCAAATGAAATTAGATAGCAATCACCTTTTATAGAACACTATGGGCCATGATAGAACCCTGTATAAAATTTGGAAAGTGAATCAGAGCCATAAGTGTTAGCAAAAACTTCATAGCCAGAAACAAAGGTAGCAGAGTGATGTGTGAGCTCTGGCTAGTTTTTGATCTCTCACATTCTGAGTCCACCTTGCCTTTTTGAGTGCTGGTGCTGTTGTTCCACTGTTAGCTCATGCCTACAACTAGCACCTGACTATAAATTTACGGAGGCCTCCTGTATATGAGCACCACCTTCATGAACTACATGTTGTCTCTTCAAATTCCATAGTTTTTCTTTTTCCTTTCTATACCTTCACTTTTTTTTTTTTTTGCCTCCTGTTATTCATGTAAGCTCTCATTCATACCACAGGAACCTATACTTTATATTTATGTAATATTTTGTTTGGCCTCATTTTCTTTGTGTGTGTGTGTGTGTGTGTGTGTGTGTGTGTGTGTGTGTGTGTGTGTGAGAGAGAGAGAGAGAGAGAGAGAGAGAGAGAGAGAGAGAGAGAGAGAGAGAGAGAAGATGGCATTATGTTGCTGTCTGGCTTGATACTCAGTTTGTAACTCAGGTTAGCCATGAGTGTGGAATACTCTCTTGCATCAGGCTACTGAAGGCTGAGGCTATAGGTATGTGCCCCACACATGACTCTGGTCCCATAATGCATGTAAGTATCTGTAGCCTCCTGAATAAACCTAAACTGATGTATACAAGAGCTTATGGGGCTCTGACACTTGTAATATGTAATAGTTTTACTGATTTTTTTCCACAGACCCATTTTTTAAATTGAATGAAAATAATTTTTGTAATTTTGTTCTTATACAGTAGGATAAAGCATTTAATAAGTCTACTTCACAGGCAGGGAACCTGTCTAAAACTAAGATCTAATTGATTTACTCAGTGTGATGGGAGACATAATTTAATTCCAACATGTCTCTTTTTTTAAATATAAGTCATACAACCACTTATAACCTCAAACCTATAGCTGTATCTCTAAGCATCTCTGTGTAGTTGTAAAGTATGGGTTTATATTAAGCATTTTTCTAAATAAGGATTCACAGTTTTAAACACTTTTGTAAAAAAGTCAATAAATACATATTTAGTAAAGTCAACACGTGGCAACACCTTGTTATCTGAATACTCATACGTGATATGTGGATGTTTATATAGAAATCAATTTATATTCAGTAATATTTTAAATTTATTTTCTTTGTCATGATAGTCACTTATCAACTGTTCAGGAACCCCACACTGGCAAGCACAGATATGTAATATTTCTTTCATTGCATAAATTTATATTCAATAGTGGTTTCTGTCATATCTGTCACAGCAGTACCTGGTACTAATTACTGTCTTGGTTACTTCTATTGCTGCGGCAGATGCCATTACCAAGACAATATATAGAAAGATGAGTTTATTAGGCTTTACAGTTTTCGATGGTGAATCCATGATGGCAGGGGAATGGCAGCAGACAAGGAGACATGATTCTGGAGACATAAATAGGAACTGTATTTTGATCTATAAGCACAAGGCAGATGGACAGAGAGAGAGAGAGAGAGAGAGAGAGAGAGAGAGAGAGAGAGAGA